>BLKR01015325.1:0-82146 GCA_011170035.1 Teleogryllus occipitalis | reverse complement strand
CCTCCATCACGCCCCTCCACCACGCCCCTCCATCACACCCCTCCACCACGCTCCTCCATCACGCCCCTCCACCACACCCCTCCACCACGCCACTCCATCACGCCCCTCCATCACGCCCCTCCATCACGCCCCTCCACCACGCCCCTCCAACACCCTCCTATAACGCCGCCTCGCTCCGTGCCTCCGCTGCCATGAAAGTGATTGCGGTGACTTGTGTCTATCCCGGCTGCCTGCGAGGAGATGTTTCTTGTTTACTTGGAGGATGGAGATGGTTTCGGAGAAAAAATGCGAGGATTGTGTTTTAAGAAATGAGGTCTCTTTTTCTGATCTTCAAGAAGAGAAGGATTCTTATAGACGGTCGTGATATTTTAACGTCGCTTTAATAATCTGCAACAGACTCGGATATGAGACAGATGGATCTGATTTACGAAGATTAAAACATAAGTTTGAATATTTTTCAATCACATTTTGATTTTGCTCCCTTGATATTTGGAACACGATATTCATCATACAATATTACAGAAAACTAAAAAGAAATATTAAATGAATATCCTAGACAAACTGTACATTAAATGTGATTAAACGCATGTTTCATGTCAGCAATCCAATGATCTATGCATTATTGGAATTAATGTGGAATATTTATTTAAAACAAAATAGTTGTTTCTTTAATTAAATCAGTTTTTGTGATCTCTAATTTGTGGAGGAGAGGGCATGTGTATTTTTGTTACAGTAGCTCGCGTGTGTCGTACTGTGGAATTAATTTCCAGCTGCAGCATTAAGTTTGAAACGAATAGAAAAAGTTTCTCGAATCTCTGATCTCTAGCAAGTGTATGAATGACATTAGGATTTGACTCAACTCGTGTGTCCGGCAAGATCTTGCGGTTCACCTGAGCGATTTACGCGCACTCTACGTTGGTGATCACATCACACTACTTATGTAATTACATATTTTTTGTCTTTTTACCGTTCGCAAATTTGTAATCTTGGCAAATCGTCCCCGTCCTAACACAATATTCAATTTTTTCGTTACATATTTTTACATATTTGGCACTATATTACATATTTTACATATTTTGTTATTTTCACGAAATATTTTTATTATATTTATTTTCTTTAATTTTATTACATATTTTTGTAGATTCATTTTTAATTCTGAAATTAAGTGTCGTAACTTGGTGGCAGAATATCTTAACTTTACATGCATTAAGCTCACATTCACTAACAATACGTTACAAAAAAAGTAGTTAATTAAACATATTTTTATGAAAAGAAAATTGTTTTACAAAATCTGCATTTTTTCGTACATTATTACTGCGTGCTGTCTCCTTCAGGCAGCCCATGTGAAGACGCGTGATGTTCTCACAGTCCCACGTGTCTGCTTCAGTTATCTCAGTGGTGGGAAGTGCGCGTAAGCGACTGAGATCATTTTTACCTTTAGGTGTAAAAAGCATCACTGACGTCGCGAATCGTGACTTTTAACCTTAATTTTCGAGAAACATTGGCAATCGCCAACATTCATTGAGAATGCTTCACATTGCTGTGATGTTTGCTGGTCGTAGATATCATTAGTTTGTACGATGTCTTCTATTACGTCTAATCGGGCTGCAAAACTACAGTCGTATGTTGAAAGTTGTATTGGTGTAAAGTGTGCATGAACTTATGCTCTCCAAATGATTTTTGAGACGTTTATATAATTTTTTAATTTTTGGGGGGAAAATTTTTATAAATGTAATTTCGTTATATGTAAATGTGTTTTATAATTAGTGAATTTTAATAATACATATTTGATCCGATTTTACATATATATAACATATTCTTACTGTTTTCATTACATATTTATGTCCATGTTTTGACGTTTCATCAATACTAATAAAAGTGAATCAACGACGTGTAACCGACATCGATACCACAAAATGTAGCGTATGAATAGATATGAAATTTTTACAGGTTCTTCTTCAGAATTGTAGCAGTGTCCTAGCAAAGTTTGGTAAAGATTAACACAACCCAAATGCGGAAAATAGATAATTTAAATAATATGTTTGTAGATGGACCACGACCATTTTTCGCCTGTCACTTAGAGCACGTGATTCCTAATATATTCCGCCAGAGCCCAGTAGTACTGCAGCAAAACTGGTATCTAATTTATTCGGTAGAGGTCAGTAGCGGCGCATAAGATTAAAAATGTATCTAATAGCAATGTGTTGTAAAATAAAATAAAAAATAAAATTATAGTATTTTATTAATATTTGAACCAGATATGTTAAAAATAATATTAAACAACGTAGTTTATATTAAAATTGATCTTTTCCCTCTTTCGTAAGAATTGAATATGAAGAATTCCCGGGCAATGCCGGATATTTTGCTAGTACTACATATTTTTCCGGTCTCCACGGATCACCGCGCAGGGCCGTCCTGCTGGGTTTTGCTTCCGGTGGCCGCTACACCGCATCCGGCGACTCGCGCGCCGTCAGCCCTAGGGGCTGTTCGCGGAAACATTGCCAACCCTACAATTTGCTGCCTAACCTGAAAGAAAAACTCAATACAAGAATCAACGTATTCATGCAATCTGTCTGCTTTACTGGTGAATCAGAGTCGAGATATTCACTTTTATGTGTTTTTATATTTATTTAATGTCAAAAGTTCGCGTGACTTCTTGGGAAGAAGTACACCTCAAAATTCATGACCACATTACCCAAGAAAGCAATCCAAGTAAGGGGTTGGTAACAGTTGTTCTGAAATTAACGAAGTAAAGACTCCTGACTCTTCTATTATTATTATTATTATTATTATTATTATTATTATTATTATTATTATTATTATTATTATTATTATTATTATTATTATTATTTCATTGATGTCCATTTAATTATTCTTATTGACGCGCATTTTTCCTTGTGATAGCGACCACCTTATACATATTGTGTAATTGTTGCCTGCATTTTACTCAATATTTGATAAAGAACCAATTAATTGATCATCCTGTGTACTACTGAATTTTGTTCATTAAGGATTAAGATTGTTTATCTAATTAATTAATGTGTATGCATGTTTATTTCGTCGATCATTTTCAATTACTCAACATAGACTTCTGACATTCCCCCTTATTGAAGAAGGAATTGTATCAGATCACTCAATTTGTCAAAAAGGAATATTTCGTGAGTCGTAAACTCACATCATCGTAAATTCACATGTATACTTCTACTTTCTTGTAATATGTTTTAACAACATGTTTCGTCGTCTAATAACTGTTCACTTCATAAAATAGTTTATCATTGGATTCGCTTTATAAGCTGTGATTCTGTTTTATTTGTGCTTAATAAATTATTACACAATACGAATAAAAGTTCTCTAATTTTGCCATTAAAGACAGGTCTCTTGGCAATTTAGTCACAAGTCACCAGTTTGGCTGATGTAATTAAGTTTGTAATTCGAAAGTAGGTCACCTGGAAGTCATAAAGCTTAGAATTTAATGATTTGCGTTTCTAAAAGTTTTGGAAATGGAAATTTCGTTTTGGTTTCCTCCAAAGTAAGGACCATCCGAGCGACTGTTAATTGTTTTCGTTGTTATGGAGGAGTTGAATCTTAATTTTCATTGCAATTATTCAGGAGCAAACTTAATGCAAAACAAGGGTGAATTGACACAGCTTTCATATTAGAAGAAAAACTTCACTTCTGACTGTTAGAAAGGCTATGTTATAAACCACCTTAGATAAAGGAACATAGGGAATTATTGTTATACCATATATGATTTTTTAAAAATTTGAAGTCGAATAAAACAAGTCGTGAGTGACATTCTGTTCTTGTGGAATAGTATATATTACGTTTTGCCGCAACGAGAAAAAATCAGCAAATCCTTTGGTGCCAATCCTTCGATTCACTCGACAAGAGTCGCTAACTCGCCGCTTCGAAAAGCCTTGCTGTACCTAAGCGATAATCCTAGAGAGGTGGTGAAAGTAGACTTAACGAACACTGCGCGACGCTCAACGTTTCATAATTCCATCCGTATTATCGTGCGCTTGGTGTCTGAAGTGTCACACATTGTACCATCTTCGTGCGACAACAAAGTTTCAACGTGATAATGTTGTCAATAATTTTTATCGAAATGCCGTGTTTCATAATCCTTGGACTTTTCGTTTTTCTAGCATAATATTTCTTTGATAACTTTAAAACCACTGCACTTTTTTGAAAAGTAGTTTTATCGTAAATAAAAGGAGCTTCACCTAGCAGATCCGACAGCAATTTTGGATTGCTTTATATACGGTGATAGATTTTTTTTCATTGTGGGATTACAACTCAAATTCAAATGAAATCAAATGGGGGATGAGATGAAATGGGAGTCCATCAGCCAGCCCTAGCGGTGGAAGTGAGAACAGGATGGGAAGAAATAAACGTATGCAGGCCATGGCCCGTTGTTTAAGGACTACTCCGGTATTGACGGTTGGAATTAATCAAAGAAAGCTATGGAAACTACCAAGCCGGCTTCTAGAATTCTCAACTTGGTGGCACGTCTGACCTAGTTACACAGTATGCGTATCATAAATGATACGTATCATATATGATTTGTATCATAAATAATACTTTATTCAGCCTGTAGCTCAGTCTGTTGCAACGGAGCCCTACAGCGTGCGGGGGCTTTAGCCCGCACACAGACAAGCGTGCTGCTGACCAAGGAGGGAGTGTGTACCGTATGTTGGGACGAGCATAGAGCGAAGAGGGCATCATGGTTCCCGTTTTTGCTTGGTTGAACAAAATATCACATCAGATATAACATCACTTTTTGCGCTCTCGATTAATCAGTCCGCAGTAGCTGCTATCATGCATTTACCACCGTCGAAACTACAGTTCAGAGGCATGATATTTTCCTTGCAAACTCCTCTGCTTGCAACGCTTTAGTCGCAGTCTCTCAAACTACCCGCTAACGAACCGAATGTCATTTACCTTCT
Organism: Teleogryllus occipitalis; assembly: GCA_011170035.1. NCBI lineage: Eukaryota > Metazoa > Arthropoda > Insecta > Orthoptera > Gryllidae > Teleogryllus > Teleogryllus occipitalis. The sequence continues at coordinate 77,200 of BLKR01015325.1, read as the reverse complement.
TATTTAAGATTCCTACGGCCACTTATCTATTTTGGAGTAAAATAAGAGGAATAGAGTGTTGTTTGAATCTCTGATTGGATGGAAGATATTATGTAACTAATAAAATCTTCGCCTTTCTTCGAACGCAATGCATTAACCTCAGTATATTAAGAAATTATCAGAAGGTTCACTTAAAATGTTCCTATAAATGTCAGTCAACAACAAAATTCAATAAAAACGCGTTTGCTGCTGTCGAGGTCACTGTCCGAAAAAAACAATTAAAATACTCGTAGAAATCACACAGTTAGAAATTTCAAATAATACGCTCGAACAAATGTTAATGGTTCTCAGTTAGAAAATTCAATTAAAACTCTTATAGTAAAACCAATGTCACTGTTAAGAAACTGCCGTACCGCCGGCGCTCTGCTACTCTTAAAAATTGAGCTCAAGCGCCCGACGGGACGTTTCGTATTCCTCACGCAGGCGTCCTCTTCCATCGGCGTCTGAGGCTTCTGAGAGCGTGGGGATTAATGGCGAGCGCCTTTCCGCCGTCCTTCCCTTGTTTCTTCGTCGGGCGGGCGATGGCGCGCGGAGACGCCGCCGTCGACGGCGGAGCACCTGGCAATTCGGGGCCCTGGCTTCTGCCTGCGAGCCGTCACGCGGGGCTCTTTCATTTCGCGGGGCCCGCTGCCCCCCTCCGCACCCCTGGGCGCATGCGAAGCGCCGGCGGCGACGGCGCCGCCGTTTACCCGTCACTTTAACCGAGCGCCGTGGAATATATCAGCCCAGGCGGTGCTTTGGGGCGGCGCTTTGGGGTTCCCTCTGGAGAACGAGTGCGATGACGTATGCAGTTCCAAATAACAAACCGACTTAGGTGGCGTAGGGTGTTGATATATGTCACTGTTGTCTCTCGGACCGGAAGATCCTAGGGTTCGTGTTACGTCGGTGTCCATAGCTAGATCGAATTCAGCCGCTGTCTAGAGGAGAATTCTACCGGTCGGCTGCTTTGATTGGTAGTTTTCCGTGGTTTCTCCGTGCTACATCAAACAAATGACGGAGCAGTACCCTAACGAACGGGCGGCGGGCCCCGCGCGATCTTTCCTTCCTCTTCCTTGTCATATCCTCGCACCTACCTAACACACACACACACACACACGGACATGCACTATTTATCTCTCTCTCTCTCTCTCTCTCTCTATATATATATATATATATATATATATATATATATATAGCATTATATATATATATATATATATATATATATATCGCACATGTCGGAAGACCAGTCGGGAGCTTAGAGCTTGTCCGGCCGAGGCGGTGTTCCGATGGTGGGAGATACCTGTATAAGGAAAAACCCACAAGCCGACGTGTAGGTTGTCGCCAGATCTCGCCATCCAGCAGGGGGAAGATCACCGCCACCTTCCGCGATAAAACCATGCGCTATTCTTAGGAGAATAATGACCTTAGCAGTTGACGCACGGAAACACTAATCGATCAATCCAAATAATAAGTTTTTGCACAGCTTGTATTAAAACAATACGTTGCACTTTCGAAGAAATCACGTGACATGATCTGATTCGGTCGAAAAAAGCTTATTTGCACGTTTTGTTGTGAGACTATGATAAATGTTAGTTCCGCACTGTGACGTAAATGGCTAGTTCCGCACTGTGACAGCAGCGTGTGCTGCTAGCGATAAATTCCCATAATACCACGGTAATGTGGCATTATGGGTATAATGCATGGAGCTACCTACCAATATGATGTGGCCTCATGGGAATAAAGAGTTAGCGATACCCTCGACTGCCAGAGGGGGAGGGTGACAAATTCTGTGTATCATGACCTCGTGACTAGTATCTAAACGACACGATAATTCTGGTAGAGTATCGTTTTCTGATCATCGTAAATGTTAGACTCTCTGAACTCTTTTGTAATGTTAGAGTTCTCGCGTGTGCAGACGTTCATGTCGTATACGATGGTACTTGACGATGTGCAAAAGCTCTCTAATACTAGGAAGCAAAAACATTCATTTCAAAGGAATGATTCCAAAGTGAAACATACTCCATCAATTATATCGATGGCACAAATTATTTAGATTTTTCTTGGGGTTGAAAAATTATTCTTAGTGGCTCGCTAACTGTGACTTACATTTTTATTGTAATGGTTACTAGTTCCCTTTTGTTGCTCTTAAATCGAAGAAATCAAAGATTTGATGAATAGATGGAAATGATCGATATTGAATGAACGATGAAATCAGGAATAAAGGGATGAATGAAGAATAGGAGAATGAGATGCCAAGGAAGATGAACCGTGATGAAGTGGCAACGAACCCACTTCCATGATTTCAATAGGGATGAACGGAATTGCAAGCCTGTTAGCGAGAAACGCAGCAAGACCGTTGGTCTGGCTATACGTTCCGAATATCGTTACTCCTGTGAGCTATATCCTACAGTGATCCGTATTTCAACACTGACGTGCGAGGCGCGATGGCTCCCTCCGTGTGATATGCGGCCCAACTGCGGACCGCATCCGCAGCTCTGAGGCAACTCCACTGCGCCCTTCGCGGACGTCACGTCGCGGCACCCTGCGGACGGCGGCGGCGGACGCTCAGCGCCTCCAGTTCCTCTCCACCCCGCTCCGCCCCGCTCCGCCCCGCTCCGCCCCGCTCCGCCCCGCTCCGCCCCGCTCCGCCCCGCCCCGCCCCGCTCCGCCCCGCTCCGCCCCGCCCCACTCGTCCCGCCTCGTCCTGCTCCGCCTCGATTCACCCTGTTCTGCCCCGCTTCGCCCCGCTCCACTCCCGCCCCACTCCTGTCCAGCCCCGCCCTGCTTCCCCTCGATTCGCCCGCCTTTGGCCCTCTTCGCCTCACTCTCCCCCGCCTCACTCCTCCCCGCCTCACTTCCCGCCTCACTCCTCCCCGCCTCACTCCCCGCCTCACCCCCTCCCCGCCTCACCCTCCTCCCCGCCTCACTTCCCTGCCCCGCCCCGCCCCACCACAGTCTCCGTCCTGCCTCAATCCCTGCCCCGCTCTGTCCCGCTTCGCCCCGGGCTCCGGCCCCGCCCCACCCGTCCCGCCTCGCCCTGCTCAGCCTCGATTCGCCCTGCTCCGCTCCCGCTCTTCCCCGCTCCGCCCCGCTCTTCCCCCGCTTCTGCTCCTGCTCTGCCAAGCCCCCGCTCTTCCCGCTCTTTCCCCCGGGCTCTTCCCGCTCTTTCCCCGCTCTTCCCCGTTCCGCCCCGCTCCGCCCCGCTCTTCCGCGCTTCGATCCCCTCCGCCTCACTCCGTCCCGCCTCGCCCTGCTCCGCCTCGAATCGCCCCGCTCCGCCCTGCTCCGAATCCCGCCAGGCACCCGCTGCACCTTGTCTTCTCCCTTCCCGCCCCGCTCTACACGCGCTCCGCACTCGCCGAGCCCCGCTCCGCACCCCCACCGACAACACACCCATCCCCGCTCCGCTCCACGCCTTACCCAGAAGGACGCATCCGTTTCTGCCTCTCCCCGCCCCGCCCCGCCCCCGCTCCGCTCGACGCCGTGCCCAGACGCGCGCATCCGTTTCTGCCTCTCCTCCCCTCCGCCCCCGCCCCGCCCCCGCCCCGCCCCCTCCCGCGAGACGCTCGCTCGCCAGCCCGCCCGCTCGGTCGCCGTCGCGCCGCCCAAGTGCTTGCCGTTCGTCTTCGCCGCCGCCGTCCGTTTATCGCCGCCCCCGCCTCCGCGGCCAAGCGCGCGCCGCCATTTCCCCATTTCCGCGAGAGCCTCGCCCGCGCGCGCGCACCGGGCCCGCAGGCCGCCTCCACCCCCGCCCCGTCCCCGCCCCCGCCAACGCCTGCAATTTCCGGCAGAGATTTGCACAAATCGGGTTTGCAAACTTCTCCTCCGCGGCGCGGGCGCGGTGCGGGGCAGGGAGCGGAGCCTCTCAGCGTGGCGGCGGGCGAGAAGCCCCTCCGGGAGGGGGAGGGGGAGGGCGGGGGCGGCGGGCACTTCGTCTCGTGCCCGGATGTTCCGGTGTGTGACGGCTCCGATGTCATCCGGCTGCAGAGAAACGCGTCCGTTTCGCGCCGGCCGCGCCGCGCCGCACCGCGTGTCGCTTGGGCGACGACGCCCCCGGTGCCTGCCGGAGATGTGCAAAGTGGCGCAGAAACTGGTTGCTCGCGTCCGTGCATGTGAACGCAGGACGACGCCAGACGTGTCTCCGGACTGTGCCGCCTCCACATGAAAATGTGCCAGAATATGTTGACTCAGAAAGTATCAAAACACAATTAATTCCAGCCTTCCATTAATTTTTCACTTTTAGGTCTGTTAATGCCGACCTGGATGGCCGAGGTGGCTAAGAGCGAGTACCGACTCAGCGCTTCGGTCCGAAGGGTCGCGGGTTCGAGTCCCGCCTTGGGTATGGCTGTTTGTCCCTTGACTTTGTGTGTGTGTTGTCGCGGAGGGCCTCGCGTTCTGCTGACCCCAGATCAGAGGAGCCCGCAAGTGTTTGTCTAGTGTATGGTCGAATATGCCACCCTTCGGGACGTAAAGGGCAACCGGCTGTCGGTTGGATAAAAGCGCTAGGAAAAAAAAGGTCTGTTAATTCATGGAGTTAAAGGCCTGTTTAGGGGGAGGCGAGACCCTCCCTCCCATGACGCAGGGCGAGCAGGGCAGTGTAGACTGACCCCCCGTGAACGGACATGTGTTGGCCGAGCGACCACCCTCGCCTCGCCAGGGAGGCTGGAGGCGGCCACGTGACCGCCAAAATAAAGGAGCAAAGAGGAGAAAGAAGGGACTTCGCTCTGAGTGTACCTCCGCCTTGAGTGTTACAGTGTCCGTGTAACTGATCGTCGGGAAGTCAGATGTGTATTCCACGTGACACTGCGAGTGCGTAGCACTGGGTGTCTGGGCACCGACGCGGTAAAGCGTCTGGGTGGAGGATGCACTAGCCTGGAGACGGGGAGCAGTGTGCGTGGGAGTCACGGTCGTAGATTACAAACGTAACCTCAGAGCTGTAAATAGTGTAAATCTTGTAAATAAATAGATTTGTAAATCGAGCTCGTGTCTGTGTTGTCATTTCGCTACCACAACGCCACACAGATTTTAAATAAATAATGGGTAAGCTACAATTGTTTAACCGCGTAAACTCCAAAGCAATTTTGTAATTTTTAGTTTAAAAAAAGGGCATTTTAGGGTATCATTTTAAATCGCACCTACGTTATATTTGATTCTTTTGATATCTCAAAAGGATTCTTGCAAAATTAGGGTGGACTTCATCATTCCAGTGGCATTATTTTTCCAACAGATGCGGTTATATAAAATAGATTGCAATGCGGGGACGGGCCTACACCCGTAGCCGGGGATGAGGAGAGTCTCCTCCCGGAAATAAATGTTTTAGAGCTCTACCGGAAGTGCAACGGAACGTCAAGATGCGAGAATCCATGGTAAGGGAGGTTGGCTGGGACGTTAAAGCTTGATGGGCGACCTAATAAAGAAGTATACACTTCACCGTACTTACCGGAGATGTGAAAAGTTGCGGCCTGACTTGCCTTCGCTGACGTCGGTCTCTCTGAGAAAATAAGACAAACACGCTTGGTACCGTTTTGAATGTTTGACTAGTGGATTGAAGCGGCAAAAAATGCCCCTCTATTGATTAAAAATGAGAAGCGCGTTCAGAAAGTAAATTTCTCTGGGTTCTCAACAAAAATAAAAACATAATTTCATGAAACATCTTTCTTGTAGCAGCACATGTTCCGCTATTTTTCAATATAATTCCCTCCAGAATTGAGTTATTTGTCATTTCGTGGGATGAACATTTTATCTCTGTGTCGTAGATGTCTGACGCCTAGAATAGGCACTAGTGTTTGACAGCCACCTGCAACTCTGCGTCTCTGTGATTCGCGTAATGCTGACCGGACAGGAATTTCTTGAAGAGTAAGAAAAAATGGAAATTTTTGAGGGGTGCGTTGCGGACTACAAGGTGGGTAGTCAAACAACGCCCAGTGGAACTGCTGCAGAAGATGTGTTGTGAGCCGAGCCGTGAGTCTACAATATGTTTCCGACTGGGTTTGATTAACTGACCCAACTTCAGGACAAATGATTATTCCCTTGACTGTTCTCCATCAGGTGGAGATGTGAAAAGTGACGATAGGACTTGCGAAATCAATCAAACGCTGTGCGGGGCACGTGGCATGCATCCAAAGAAAACATTACTACAATGCGGTGTAGTGTTCCGTTCTTGTCCTCAAAATTAGTCGCTGTATCGCAGAAAAAACGAAATTTCCTGCAGTGTTACGTAAGTTTATATTGCAAACCGTCCCTACGGGTCGAGGGCAGTAGAATTGCATTTCGGGAGGCCATAACCCCTGTGATTCTGTGCGTCTCTGTATTCACTCCCTCTCGGACATGTTCCCTGCTCTCGGCCATGTTCAATACCACGTAAACGTCGCTCTGTCCGGGGCTGTAAAGTGGGTGCGCTTCTGTACATCGGAACTTCCATCGCCCCAGGCCCCTCGGCTTGAGTGTCGTTGATGCCCCTGCCCGGCAGCCTCAAATGACGCCTCTATTAAGGTAATGGGCAATGAAGGATCGGTGCGATTACTTGGAAAACAGGATACCCGCGTGTTCGCTCCATTGGGTTGGTGTCTCGGCTCGCCATTGTCAAAGCCGGACCAGGGCGTCCAACAGCCAAGAGCAATCGGGTGACAGGGTATTTCCTTAAAAAAGGTGAGTCACCATGCGAATGCCAGAGCAATAACATAACAAATGGGCCACTGACCGCGCGCGATCTTTCCTTCCTCTTCCTTGTCCTTTTCTCACCCTTTACCGAAACGTACTCACATGCACTACACTACTACACATGCCGGGAGACCGGTCTGGCTTCGAGTTTGTCCCGACTGGGGTAGTGCCACGCTGGCGGGAGATACCTGGTTGGGGAAAACTCCGCTAAGGTCGGCGCTGGATCTCGCCATCCAGCGGGGGAAGATCACCGCCACCTCCCGAGGAGAAAACAAGCCCTAAACTTTCGTGACTAATGACATTAGCTGTTGACGAGCCCGCAATAACTATCAATCAATCATTAAAAAGGTGAGGATTTAGAAGATTTCCACTTGCTGTGAAACGTGTTTCTTTCTGTCCACTTTCCGAATAAGTGTATTGCTCTAGTCGAAATGGTGTCCATTACCTTTGATCTAATCCGAAAAAAACAAACGAGAACGCTAAGAAAATTTCCATTTGCACGTTCGCATTATACACCCACGTTGTGCGGTTTTGTTCATCGTATTTATCTAGTTTTATTGATTCTGTTCAAACAACGTCTTCCCTTCAGTTATTTGAATAATTCCTTATACCATTTTCTATTCCCAAAATATGTTTATTACATTTTCCCCTCGTCCATAGTCAAACACTTAATGTCGAACCCAGTCGAATGTAGTGTGTGCTATATTCCAATTCCGTGCCCTGCGCTACGAGAAACTCGTACAATGCTAGGTGAGTTTGCGCGCTTAACTACCGCACTTTGGTTCCAGTCCGCACTTAACCCGATCCTCTCAGCACCCTCTGTCCTACTAGGCGTGTCGACGCAAGGGAAGGTTTTTTGATAAAAAATGTTTTTATGGTAGAAGTGATCACTAGTTTTACTCCCCGTCATATATGGGTAACAGTGTATGACGTTTCGTAACCTCCCTTCCAGAGCTCGTCGCTAGAGATCCCTTAAATGCGGAAGTTTGGCAGGTTTTTATATCACTTGGTTGCAGATGTTCGTGCTGAATCACATAGGTACCAGACCTTGAGGATTCAGGTTTCTTGATACTCGTACTCCCGACAAAGACTGAACGCGAGAGAGGTTTTTGTCACGAGAACTGGAAGAAAGAATTAGATTTACTAATACGTGATTTTATCCGTGACAAACCCATGAATCAAGTGGATCGAATGTGGATATATTTATCAAAATGTTTTAAATGCTTAATTTATTTAAATTTAGTTCTAAGCGAATTTTTAATATTTAGATTGTTGAACGTGCACCCAGATATGTCCATGAAATAACATTAAATTCATTTATTATGATGATATTTCAAAATGAAAATAATCAGAAATTTTTAATTCCAGTGACATTACCTCATCGAAACTTCCGTTGATTCATTCTGATTAATTTCCCTTATACACGTGTTGTTTCATTCTGTGGTCCAAACTATCAGCCACAACAGCAACACTGGACGCGTTTTCGCGCTAAACTACACAACTCTGGCCCCCGTCCTGGCCCAGCCCGGCTTCCTCGGCCCCCTCCCCTCGGCGGGCGCGTCGACGCAAGGGGAGTTTTTGTGGCGAAAAATCGCCTGGCAGATAGCGTTAGAGTTACTCGCCGTGCTGATGGCAGCTTTATTGGTGGAGGAAACGCGGCCGGTTGGGCGGGGAGTGCGGACGGAGATCGAAGCCGAGGGGAGGGGAGGGGAGTCGATTTCCCCGCCGCCGCCGCCGCCTCCGGGACTTCGCCGGGGGAGCGAATCGGAAAACGGCAGTGATGCCCGGACGCGCGTGGCAACGCGGAATTCGTTCGCAAATGAAAAAAAAGGGAGAAATAAAAAATAAAAATTCGCACACGCCGATACCATTAGAGTTATACGCCGTCTAAATCGCTGATGACAGTTTTATTCGCAGCCCGCGGGCGATAGACGGGAGGTTGAGAGACCGACCGGGTGCGCGTTCACGTATACTCATATCCCGCGCGCGAACCTTCTCGTTCGCGATGCATCTTGACGACGCGCGTGCTATCTCTCGGAGACTCGTGGAACTGTTGGCGGCACACTCGCGTCATCTGCGGACGTTTTTGCTAACGTCGCGACGCGCTAACGAAAAATGGCGCCATTTTGTTCTGCGGTGGCAAAGCAGCGGCGTCGGGCAGAGTTCCAAATAATTAATGAGTCGTCTGATTTATGGCGGACGAAACATGTGTTGTTTTGCGGTGGTTGAGTTTGTGTTTTCGTGAGCGTTCTGTTTTGAACGGCTGGGCGCGTAGATGGGGAGAGGAGATGCTTCGATGGCTGGCAAACTCTCCGGTGTTTCTTCTGGAGCGTGTTTTAATGAAGGTGATTAATCTGTAACTTTGAAATGAAGCAAAGAAATAGGAACCGTCAAATGAGAAACGGAGACTGGTAGTGTTGTTTTCTTATGACTATTCTTGAAGGGATTCAGAATGTAATGCAGAGTGAACTTACGTGACGGATATGGAACAAGGGTCCCAGGAGTCATGAACTCTCACAAAACTTTGTTGGTAAAAAATGATGTTCTTTTGTCCGAAGAAAAGCCAAATGTGCGTGTAAATTACAATTAGAAGATTTCACCAACAGTAATTTTGAATGAATACGACCTTGATAATGTGTGCTGACATTAAGGCATTAGAAAATTTCTCTAGCTGTCAAAAATATAATTTTTCTGGCTGAAGAAACTGTTTAATGTGTTGCATTTAGATGTCTTTAACAGAAAAAAATTAATCTAAATACATTTACTAATGGCAAAACCATATCCTATCCCCCTTTGAATGTCTATTCCGCGTCGACCCTCTTTGTCCACGACTTTTCACAATCACGTAGTGTCACCGCCATTATCTTAGGGACAAACAATGTGCTAGCAATAGCATTTCAGTTTTGCTTCCAACCAAATTTTAGCCTACCGGTATTGCTTCCACCTCATAGTGAACTACTGAGGAAGAAATGCGAGATTTTATATCTATTTTACTCATTTCGAATGTATGCATAAATTTACTGAAAACTAAGCAACTTGTCGATGTGAGAAGTTACAAATCCAGGAACTCAGAAAAAAAATCAAAAACAATGACGCTGTTTCGATTTTGACTGAAAAAAAAAAAAAAAAATTTGATTGTGGTGTTCTGCCTATTCTCATACTGTGCATACCTTCTGAATTTTTATATTCATTGCCTCATTGCTTACTACACAGCTATTGTCACAGCAAGCCAAAAAGGCCGCCTGCCATTAAATAGTTTCTTTTCAGGTGTTGATTGAACAGCAACTTTTTTTTATACTTTTGGAATGTAAATAAATGTGCTGTGTAACGATAGACTTTACCATGGTATAAAAAGTAAGACTGTTTTTGTTAAATTATTTAATTTGTTTATTCAAAAGTGTTGTATTTGTTGTTCTTGAACAGTGGGCCTGCTAGTTTTGACAAACCATTTTGTTCAGTAGCATTCTTGCTTGGGCACTAGTTGTAATTAATTGCAGTGAAACTTCGCATTGATAGATAGTGCGAAGAAATTTGGCACAGACGTTCTTGAAATCAGTGTCGCTTCGGGCAGTTGTAGTTTACTCTACAACAAAATAATCACTATTTAAATGTAGAGTTAATAGTATATTTAGTATATTCTGCCAGAAACTTTCAAACGCACCACACGTTTTGTGGCCATCCGTGCTACATGAGACAAAATCACCTAAAGAAAGCAAAACAGCTTTTTAAAGGTGCTTGTAATATTGAATTGAATTAATGGAATACACAACATTAACATACAAATTTCACTGACCGTAATTCTAAGGAAGAATATTTATTTATAATACAATATAATACAGACAGTCATTTAAAACAATTGTAAAACATTGGCCAATTTAGGCTCACGAGCCATTCCTGTGCATGCATGAGGAAACTACTACGATAACCAGTAGGTACGAGGATGAGGGCGTAGGCTTCCGCGGCCAAGTCAAATACTATTTGTCTATCCGAGAGAGTCGGTCCTGGTCGGACTTGGCTGTCCACGTCCTAGGCACGTTAGTACTTGTGCCGCGGACTGCCGAGTAGTTATGGTACGACGATGGGTGCACCTAGAAGTAAGTTTCAGCCGGGGGAGAAGGCGTCAGTAAGCCTCGAACGGAGCAAAGACCTAACATAGGAATACATACATTCGCAGGTATTCGCGTTTCAGTGAAGCCTCTCCGAACACGTGGCAGGGACGGCAAAGTGCGGTAACGCTACCCCAGTCTCATTCCTCCCCCACTGTCGGTCTTAAATAAATTGATATGGGGTAGATATCCATCCCTGAACTTACTGCAACATATCGAAAAGCTGCGTGTTAGGCAAACTTCGATCATAGCATTTTAACGCTCGTAGATCCCTTCCCGCAAAATTAATTTGCCTTCACCACACCACGATTGAATTAGAGTTCCTCGCCCCTTCCACTTGTCGCATCCACCAATCCCAGTCGACGTCAGGATTCCAGTATGGCGACTGCCCGATCTGCCACCCTAAAGCTTTGCCTCATTATCTTTCTACTTTTGCACCCTCACTCCGAGATAATTTCCCTCTAATTAGTTTTCCCCCTTGCCCATTTCGTTCTCGCTCACCATTCGTCAGTTTTAATCGACCAATAGCGAGGGCGGAAGTGCTTGAAAATGAGTTACTGTGTGTTCTACGCCTAATGTAATATTTCTTTATATTTTTTCGTGTTTTGTGACTTGAGATCAGATTGGATTCCGATTTGGTAATTAATATCAGCGTCACCGGTTGAGCTTATTTCGATAGGCGGAAGGTAAGACGTAGTGTGAAAAAGTGAGCGTATGACGTACTGGAACTAGGTATGACACCATTTTAAAAGGAACGCCGTTATTTACAATTTTTTGCAGAAAAGACAAATATTCTTGTATTTTAAAAGCGCTTTCGGTCCGCATGCGAGAATTTTAAACTTATTGTCTTGTTATTTTATTTCACATTATTGCTAAATACAATAAATAACCGAATGATTTAATAACGCAACACAAAAAAACAAGGAAAGAATTCGCCATTCAAACATGTTCCTGTTATTTAGCAAGTATGTTTATATAAGGGAGAATTTACTAAGAATAAACATCAAATAGTAATAAGTAGTGAAGAATGTGAACATAGTACAATTCTCGGTTATTTGATAGAAAAAAATCTGGCATATTTTACGAAGCCATTATTCACCGCCTCGCGCCGCTTGAGTCTGCGAATGTACACCCCTTTCTGGATTTTAAGGGAAAATGAGTTCGGAGTCAGGGGAAGTTGCTCGTGCCCGTACGAGCGCCGGGCTCTCCAAGCAGGCAAGTAGCTCGTGCGGGTGCAGTTTGACATGCTTGGGCTAAACCGTTCCACCGATTTTCTCCAAACCTGATATTCCACAATCGATCTGGCTGATGTCGCAGCCCCTTGAATTTGAAACCGACATTTTAATTTTGGGGATACTTTACGTGAAGCCTCCGGACATTTTCAAAATAAAAAAACGCTACATCATTTTTTATAAAAATTGTTTTGTTGTATAGTTTGAAGGATGTTTAAGAGAATGGTGTAAGTCTCATTTTCGTTGAAAACTCGAATTTTTAAAAAATTTCAAAAACTCAACAAAAAAAATTAGGCGTCTTCCTACATCTGCAATTATGAAGATAGAGACTTTTTCCCCCAAGGAAATCTCTTTTTTAAAGATAGATTTTGAAATAAGGTCATGTACAATTTTTCGAAAATTTGAGTACTTATTTTGCGTGAAAATCCGGGCGTGAAAGTACGTGCTGTTTCAGCACCATAGTTATTTAGTTAAAAGTAGCCTACTTACAGTCGACTTCGGTTATAATGAACTCGCATATAGTGAATCCTCGGTTATAGTGAACTTAAGTCGCTGGTCCCGTTTCACTTACATTACAAATAAGCATAAGAAGATTCGGTTATTGTGAACCCGAACCTCAGCTGTAGTGAACATAGGACATAAATCCTGGAAATTAACTATTGAATCTCGCATGTTATTAAGCCAGTAAAAGGGTCTTCGGAGAGTGGAACAGTGTTCCGACAGTGCAAGAGGTGTTGAAAGGTGACTTCCATGTCAGTGACAGTGCAAGAGGTGACTTCCATTACCATATTTAAGAGGGCGATGCATAATGAAGTATGGAGAGAACACAAACTATGAAGAAGGATGTAGAGAAATTACTAATGAAAAATGTACGAAGCAAACAATTGAAAATAATTGATTTTTTAAGGACAAAGAAAAAATTGAATAGTTCAGTTTGTGCTGTTAATGAATTTATTTGTATCTCTATATTAATAAAATCAATCATTTTCGATAAATTCCATTTAATTTTGACGTCATCGGATATAGCGAACATCCGATATAGCGAACATATCAGGCTACTCCACAGGCGTTCGCTATAACCGGAGTGGAGTGTATTTATTTCTGGTGAACGGCCAAAGGCATGCGTGAGGAGAGTCGATTGCAAAGTGTGGTTGCGTGTGTTGCAGGGGCGGCGGGGGCGGCGGCGGTGGCGGTGGACGTGTCGCCGCGCGTCACGGTGGCGATGGAGGGCCAGCGCGTGACGGTGCAATGCCGCGCGGGGCGCGCGCTGCAGTACTGCCGCATCGAGCACACGACGCCGCGCCCGGGCCAGGAGCGCTCCACGTGGAACCTCAACGAGGACCTGCCGCAGTCGTCGGACGGCGTCAAGTACGCCGGCGCCGGGCTCGAGTCGGGCCAGTGCGGCTTTACCGTGCAGCGCCTGCCGGCCAGCTTCAACGGCGGCTTCCGCTGCACCATGGGCTTCCGCAACCTGCCCGAGGAGGGCATCGGCGTCTTCAACATCACCGTCGCAGGTGCGCGACGCGCCCGCTGCGCGCCCGCTCCCTGCCCGCTCCCTGCCCGCTCCCTGCCCGCTCCCTGCCCGCTCCCTGCCCGCTCCCTGCCCGCTCCCTGCCCGCTCCCTGCCCGCTCCCTGCCCGCCCCCTGCCCGCTCCCTGCCCGCTCCCTGCCCGCCCCCTGCCCGCTCCCTGCCCGCTCCCTGCCCGCTCCCTGCCCGCTCCCTGCCCGCTCCCTGCCCGCTCCCTGCCCGCTCCCACGGCCTAATCCTAATAACATATAAACTTTATTTTTATTATTAAATTGTAAAAATACTTGGAGGGGGATGTATGGACTTCATGAGAAGTGAATCTTAACTATTTCAACTTTAAGCAACTTATATGATCATCGTGACCTCTTAGATCTTCAACTTATTGTATTGTTTTTGTTCTTTAATGCTTTTTAACAGTACTTTTAGAATTTGAAAAGAAAATTTATATTGATGATAAAGAAGTAATAGGACTCTTATTATTGAAAAAATGAGAGTACCTTTTGAAGCAAAAATACTTTATAAAAATTCATTCATTTTTAAAGTAGAGAGATCATTGTCAATTTTGCTTTGCATATTTTCCATCTATAATTTTTAATTTCATATAATTGGAGGGTTTATCTCTTTGAATTATGTGTAATCTAAGGTGAATACCTGTTTTGTTTCTGTCGTATTCAGTGGCTCCAAATGCGCCTGATTTGGCAGTTTCAAGTTCTGGTCAGCGACCTAGTTATGGAGGTGGCTATGGAAGTAACGACAGGTATCCCAGTCGTGATGAAAGTGAATTCCGAGATGGTGATACATTAACTGCATCTTGTACTGTCCGTGACAGTCGTCCACCAGCCAATATATCCTGGTTTTTGGGTAAGAATAATTAATGTTTCTAATTTCAGATTAATTAGATACACATCATTATTTTCTTTTATAGCTGTTTGTCTTATTTTTATAAATAAAATTGTTGACAGAAGAAACTATTCTTCAGAAACTTCCTCTGTATTTGCAAGAATACCATATGATAGACTCATGAATTACCTCTATGCAAAGTGATACAAAAGTGGAATTGTTTTTCTTTACAGATGATCAAGAAGTGACACGTGGCCTTACCAACCCTGAAACTATACATACATCTGACAGAGATCTCTTCACAGTGAAACAAAACCTTACTTATCAGTTGTCTTGGCGAGACCATGGAAAAATGTTAAGGTGTGTTGCAGGACACCTTGCATTAGAAGAAAGTAACCGCAATAACCAGACATCTGCTGCAGTAAATGTTAAATGTAAGTAATTATTCAATGAAGATTAAATCTAGTAATTAAATTTTCAATACTTATTTCACATTCTATTAATATTTGTATTTTATTTAATGGTCACCACTTTGACATCTAACTGGCGAGTCAATTATGTCAGAAATATGTAGTGCACAATAAATGTTTCCCATGATGTGACCTTGTTAGTGCATATTAAATGTATTTTAGTAATTGAATTGCCACTCCAATGAAGTGACAGAGTGGTGAGAATTAAATAACATATAACAGGCAATATATCAGATCTAAGAACTCATTCAGAGCAATGGTTGTCTCAGTAGCTCTGTGGTTGGTGCAACTTGACATAAATCAGGAGACCCAGGTTTGATTCCTCGACAGGGAGAAAATTCTTTGAACAAATTTAATTCTGTATTTTATGTATTGTTTGTTGGGCAGAAATTAATATCTTGCCTCTCACTAGTAAGTTGAAAATCTTTGGTACATGGTTGAAATATACCTCTCTATATCATTGCCAAAGTCTTAAAAATGATTTTAGAATATCTTTATTTTCTTCCTCTCTGTTTCATTTTTCACATCTTTCTTACCATCCTGCTTTCACATCCATAACTATTTCTCATCATCTTCATTTTGAAGTTACATGTACATATAGGCAGTCTTTAAATAATTTCCACCATAGGTGAAGAATGTAAATAATTGTTAAATAGTAAAAAGAAAAATCAAATGTCATGATCTAGTTTTCAGTTGTGTTGCATCTATTGTGATCTAATTAATTTTCCTTGAGAAACCTATTCTTGAACAAATTTGAGGGAGTTTGTTTCAAACCCATCAATCTCAGTTTCTTGATTTTGCTACAGGGCCCAAAACTTATTTCACCTTTCTTCTTTCGAGATTGATTATTTATTTTTAATTTCAACAAATATTTCAATGAATAAGTTCACATTTTAACAATTATGCAGTAAACCATGTTAGGACTGAACACTTATCATTTGAAATATGGAGATTGCTGAATTTGAAGTAATAACTTTAAGATTTTTTGGTTGATCTAATAGAATAAGGATTTTGTTGACTTTGATGTCCATATTACATTTCTTCAGAATTCTGCTTTCAGAAGTTACAGGGGATTTACAACATTAAAATTGGCAAATTATTGAACATTCAATATAATGCAACTACTTGCTGGGAAGAAGCCATTTTACTTCTCTAAAAGGTGTTTTAGGTTTCTGTCTTTGAATTGAACAGTTTTGTTGTTGAGTTTGATTTTATTCCACGCATAACAAATTGTTCACAAACTTTTACAGAACCATTGGTATTATATAAGTAGGTTTCAATATTACAATTACTGTAGTACTAACTCAATTTCAAATATAAGTGGAGTTTGCTGGGTCTGAAACTAGCTCCCTCAATTTGTTGGATTGCTCAGAAGGGAAAATTATTGTTCTTTTCTCTTTAAAATTCACTTCAATTGATAAAAATCCACCATGGTTCAGTTAATTTGTCATTTGCAATACAACAGAAGTGGGAAGAAAATCCCAACACTGACTAATGTTTTCTTGAATTTCAGTTGCCCCCAGACCACATTCAAATCCCATTGATCAGTTTGGCTTCATAGTGGGAGGTCCTGGAGAAATTGCTGTTGAAGTAAATGCTTATCCAAAACCTACTGTATCATGGAAAATTAATGAAGAAGTAGTGCAAGAAAATTCAGCTGGATATGAGGGGCATTTTAATGCTTTATCTTTGATGAACAATGTAAGTTTCAATTAGCATCAATAGAATATTCCTGATACTTACTGTTAAGAGATTTTTTTGCTGATTTGGATTCTTTTTATGGCATGTGATTGTTTACTGAAATATTTATTAGAAGAAATAATAATTTTAAGACTTAAAACTACCAATATTTTAAAAATAACTATTAACACCATTTTTTGTGTACAGGGTAGTGGATCTTGGACAGCTGTCCTACGAATTAATGAAGTGAGCATGGAGGATATTGAAAGAGAATATGCTCTTAGTGCTCGCAATGAGCTTGGTGAAGAAACATACAGGATACGGCTGTCAACTAGCTCAGAACCTATTGGTAAGTTTTCGAAAGTGAAATTATCTTTGGTGTTCATGGTATTGTTTGCTTGCAGAAGTAACTACTTTATCCTGACGTCATAACAAGATGGTAGGTTCATTGTTCTGAAATTTTCAGTCCATTATTGGGATTTTTGGTGTAATCCATGAAAATATTCTGTATCTACATTATTTTTTATAAACCTCTGTGGCAATTTCCATTGATAAGAGTTTCACATGAAATGTACAAGGGGACTGTCCTAAGGGTTTCAGGTCACTCATCAGGCATGATTTTGATGCATTTTAATAATCTCTTGTCAACAGACAGAAAAACAGCTCAGGTAGTTTGATTGTAAATTGAGAACCAAACTTTCATGCTTTATAATTTATTAAATTAATAACTAATTGAATCTGTAATAAAAATAAGAGAATACTAATACTATATACACTAAAGAAAATTGTTTCCTTTACATATTAATCTGCTTAAGGTCTATAAAAATGAAGTTCCTGTCTTCCCATTGTAATTATTAATTTTTAATTTAACTAAAAAAATACAAATTGAACTTATTAGTTGTATACATCAAACTTCATTTCTTTTTATTTTATAGCCAGTACCATCTTCAGGTATTTAATTGGTGTTATTAGTTTCATAAATACCCAGTTCCAAATTCAAGAACGTCAAATATTTCCTCATTGGCACAAAGAAATTGGTTTCAGCACACAATTTCAAATACTCTTGATATTTAGAACATACTTAATAAACATCTATAATTTCTCTTAAATCAGCATTGCTTTTTTCTTTTGATACTGAACAAAAACAAAGTTGCCAAATTCAAAATTATTACAATTCATGTTTCACCTCAGTTTTATCAACAACCTTCAAAATATCAGTCCCCATTTCATAATTATCTTCATTATTACTTTCGTACAGGATCGTAACTTCTTAAACTTCTTCAGAATAACTCTAAAGAATTGTCTTTTATTAAAATATATGCCTGTAAACAGTGTACTCATCTACTGCAATGTTAAACTGTTTAGGTACAGGGTCAGGAAAAGTCATGCTGCTATTTTATCAGCTACGTCACACAGAAAATTCAGAAAAATACTCGGAATAATAAAGTCTATTAATGTACACTGTCAGATCTGTTCAGTTTCACCAAACATAAACACTAGACTTTAAAAAATGAATTATATAACATATAAGTTGTTGTTATTATTATTGTTATTGTTGTTGTTATTATTAGTAGTAGTATTAGTATTAACTAATAATTACTTTTCAATGCTAAAAAACAAAAACTTCTCTGCAAGGATCAAATGGCTTCTTAACAAATTTATATCAGGACACTAGTACCCGAACTAACAGGAATAGCAGTGACAAGATGGCATTGACAGAGCCTAAAAGTTAAACTGTTCAATGGTACAGTGTCAAATGTACCACAGTCTCTTCTAATACTAGTGATTTGCCCTTAAATGGTCATTGTTCACTGAAGAGATTATTATTTTCTCTCTAAATTATAATTTCATTAGAAAGAGTTGAATACAGTAATTACCAACAAAACTTAATTTTAGTTCATAGGATTAGGATCTAATATGGATTGTCTTTCATTGTAGTGACATCACTTGAAGCTGGGGCAATCATTGGAATTGTTGTGGCTATCCTTGTGCTGTTATTGGCTATCTTCCTGCTTGTGTTTGCGCGTACTACAGGACGTTGGTGCTTTGCAGGTGAGTTTTGTTTCTGTGTCACAGAAAGAAAGAAAATTTAATTTTCTCAGCTGTACTTTGAGGGCAACAAATCAAAAACTTACCTTAGATTATATATTGCCATATTTAGGACAATTTTGTAACTTTTAAGCATTTTCTGCATACAAGCTTACATGTTTCATTATATCTCTATGATAAAGAGTATTATGTATTTCTTAACTTATTGAAATTTTACTTTCTCATGCCTACAACACAGTAAGAGAAAAAGTTATGCAGTGCTTCAGGAAAAGTGCGTATTTTTTGACAAAAAACAAGATTTCTGGGGTCCTGACACAATAAATGTGAACTTTTCTTGCTCCTGTATGTAATAAACCATGTTTTTCTCTATTTAGTTAATATTCATGTTTTGTGAATCCTTGTTACCACAATTTTTTCTCAAATTTTGTCTGTCTGTGAACAATTCTATCATCTAAATGATACCAAAATGTATATTCCCCAATCGCTCTGGGTAATGCTGCAGTTCCTTGAGTTTGAACAAGTTCTTTTATTGCAAAAGTTCAAAATTTTTTCCTCCTTAAATATTGAAACTAGGTAATATATATTCTAATGTAATATATATTCCTATTAGATCTTATATAGAATATTAGATCTTTAAATCTTTTTACATGCATTTTTGTCAAAATATTGGAATTTTTATGGCATAATTTTGATTTACAATGCATTAGAATCATTACAACATTAAGATTTATGCATTGTAGCAGCAGAGATGGAGTGGTTCTGTCCCTTTGTTATGTAGCATCATGGTAAGCTTCATGACTGGTTATCCATTATGCTCGGTTTAAAATCCAGGCTAGGACATTTTTTTCTTTATACTTTTTGTAAGAATGAAAAACAAAAAAACAAATTCAATGACAGTCATTTAAACTTTTGAATTAAAGAAAAAGAGATTCATATCAGTCACACTTCCATGAACCACAAAGTCTTGAATTTGCTTAACCTCAATAACCTGACACAAACCTGGCTAAGCTGTTCAGTTACTGGCATTTTTAAAGCTAGAAATGTCTTGTAAGTATAAAAAATATGGCCCATATGAAAAATTAATACACCCACTTTATTAACACCAGCCATGTTTACTAATTATGAGTATTTCCTTTCTGTTAATATTTGTAACCTCGCAAAGGAAAAGATTCCAATAGTAAAATTGTTGGATAAGTATTGCCATAATAATTAGAAGGAAAAACAACTAATTGAGCAAAAATTCTTTCTTGAGATGTCTAACAGGAAAATGAAAATATTGAGTATTTAATATATGATGTTTTGCTCCATGTTTATTAAATTTGTTTTTATTATTTCCTGAAGTTTTAGTGAATCAGAAGTTTTTCATTAGCTTTGTATAATAAATGACACAATATTGTTGGTAATGGATTAATTTATATAAATTGAAATAAAAAAATAAAATAAATAAATAGAAAGCATTGTTGCTTTATGTTCCACAACACATGATCTTATGAAACCACATGTTTATATAATTCAATTTTTTGATTTGTTGCTTCTCTTATATAATTAGTGAACATCCAACAATTTATTGTACAGCAATTAGCTTATCGTTTCAAACTTATGAGATGCATTTTGGGTAATTCAAAGATTATAAACTAATCTTTTACATCATTTTCCCGATTGTACCAATAATGCTCCACAGAAAGTGAAAGTTATGTGAAGGTTGATGAGTTTTAGAATAAGTTTGTGTACAGATTTGGCTTACCATACACAATGTTAATTAACTGGGGAATAGCATAGACAACAATTTTTATATAAAGAAAAAAAATGATTTATACTTGGGTTTTTCTAACGTGGCAGCTGAGGGTATTATATCTATTAAGATGGAATATGGCACCAGTTTTTGCATCTTTCTCAGTCCTGCTAAAAGATGTTGCATGGTCGTGACTGTATCAAGCAGTGCTGCAGATCAAGCGACACTAGTGACACAACTGAGAAAGACGTGATAAGCCGTGCCATATTCCTTCTTGGAGATAATACCCTCAGCTGCCTCGTTAGAAAAACCCAAGTATATCTCTTTTATGATTATAATAAATTTGTGGTTTGTATTGTACTGGTTTGTGAGATAATGTGGTGGTGGGGGTTATTTATTGTGAATAATTAGAATTAATAATATGTAGGTTTACCAAGAATTTACATACAGACACCTACATTCACATCATCCAAAAGAATCAGAAACTGCATAACATTTACCTACTTAAACATTTGTGTGACTTCACAATGTGTAATTAATTGCAACATTTTATAATAGAGGACATTGTTACACAGTTTTTCAGCCAACATTTGTTATTGCATATAAAAAACAATTCATTCATCTTCAGTGCAGGGAAAGGTTTCATTTCTAATTGATAAGCTTCGCATTTTTTAAGAGCCTGAGAGTTGAATGTTGTACCTCACTGCTCCAGTTTTGACTCTAGTTTTGGGATGGTATCAAAAATTAATTTCTTATCAAGTTTATTTCAAATTTTTGTCAAGGGGTTTATTTGAATTATGCATGTTCTGGATATTAACAGTTTTCTATGTATTTTATTTTCTTCATTCTTCCTTTTGAATCTTTCATTATAATGAAATTTATTCTTTTTTAGAAATTCTAACTTTGAACTGCATTTATGATTGTTAGTGATGCATGTTTATTAATGTTGTATTCAGTGTGCTGTTTGATTTCAGTATGAATGCTCAGTCAATATTTTGGGATATGGTTTATATATATTATTGCTGTGCATAAAATAATATTTTTTAATGAGTTTGGTAGTGTTCTTATAATGCTGTGAGTAATGGTGAATGCATTTATGTTATATGTACATTTATTCTAATATTTTGGTGATATAAACTAATTCATCGTTGGAAAGAATTGTAAGTGAGAAGACTTTTACAAAAATTCCAGCTGATTTAAAAAATCTGTATTCAACCTTAGAATTAATATTTTAATCAATTGGTTATCAAGAATTGAAGCTTCCGAAGAAAGTAGTGCAAGAACCAGTCAGATGTGTTTAAGCTTCTGAATGCTCTGCTAGATTGAAAAAGAAAAATTAATAATAATATAAAAAAATTTTAAAAAATATCATGATATAATGCAACAATTCAATGGTGTGTTTATTATTAAAATTTCAAAATAACATTGTTAAGAATACATCTCTTGTAGCTAGCTTTATAAATAAAATAATATGATTTTATTTGAACTTAAAATCTAAAAGAAAAGTAAATATAGCTTCCATGAATAGTATGGCCTAGTTTTTGAGAAGTATGTGAAAGGCATTGGTGCAATAGTTCTTATCTAATTGCTACATAGACCAACATTCTGCTTACCTGCACGACTTAATTTTACCTTAACTTTGTTACTAAAGATATTTAATTTTTGTGATATCAATGCGAAATATAACTTTCCCAAACTGAAAATAACTAATCATTTCAGGTTTTTTTTTAAATAATAGTAATAACCAGTCATTAAAGTAGTATATAAGTAATAATAAAATGATAATATATTCTGAGTATTCTCAATCTTCTTTACCTTCAGGAACTACTTTTGCAAGGAGAACTCTCAAATGATCAATAAATATTGCTATTGAAATACAGACTTCTCTCTTGCCATTCAAAAGAATGGTATTTTCATTTGTTTGTAACTTATCTTTTAAAAATCTCTCCTTTTTATGAAAACTAAAACTCTTCATTCTGGAACAAACAAATTCAATTTTTAGAAATCCCTTTCTTCCTTAATTTACTAATGCATAATAAAAAAAGCTATCATTGCAAAAGTAATTGCTTCTGATCTATTAGATGCTCATGCCAGTACAGAAGATTGTCTTCATAACTCATGAACAACCAAGAAATACTGTTCCAGAACCACATGTAAACCATTAATTGTGTATACGTCATTTTAGTAAGATCATAAAATATAAAACCAAGTACAAAATGTTGAATACAACCTTTGATTCTGATTATAGGTCATAAAAAGTATTTGTAGCATTACTCATTTTTCATTTGAAAAGAAAGAAAATGAACTAACATAGGCAATGTTTATATTGTTAATGAATTTATTTTAATGAAAAAGTATTCAAATGCTTCGTTTATGAGAAAACAGTTCTTTAATAAAAATGGAATATATTGGGAAGAAAACTTGTACAAACAGTGAAGAAATCTCCTGTACATTTCCTTTTTGATGGGAAAGATATAAATTTGCGGGAAATTTTGTGTCTTACCTGACAGATGTATTGTGCTCTGCCTAGGGCATGACAGTCGGGCCAAGTAATCTGACTTGTTAAAATGGTAATTTAGCACGCTCCTAACTAGCATGCTACTGGTAAGTGAGTTTCCTTTTTCTGTGCATGTTGCAAAACACTTTTAGCTAATAATGTAGCACTTTATATTAAAAAGCTTTAAAACATACTTTAACAAATTAATAAAATCTTGCCTTTTCTATTATAATACATTTACAACTAACCTTTACTTAAAAATTCTATTTTCATTCATACACTCATACCAACCATTATCAAAATATTCTTGTCTACTCTTTCTTAATTTTCTAAATTTGGCTCTTCATATTTCCTTTGTTCACTATTGGTTTTGTCATCTGATTTTACATCCTCTAAAAACAGGTATAAAGTATAAAAATAGGTTTGTAATGTAAAAATGACAGCAAAATTACTTTCATATTTAATACTCTCTTATTGACATCAATCAGAGATAGTGGATGGAAACTCACATTCTCCATGTGCCATTTCCAAGTTTTAAAGATTTTTAAGAATATTAAAAGATTTCCAATCCTCTAATATACCTTCTTGATATAAATGTAGTTACATATTGAGTTCACTATAAGAAAATCAGTTGCTTAGATTTAGAAATTCATAATGATACTATTTTGATATGAATGAAATTTTAATGAAATTTTGATGAAAATTTTATGAAATAAATGGTAAAGCAACACAAGCTTCTTTTTGATTGAAGCCTGGTGAAGTTTCATAGAATCATGAGTATTCATAACCATAGGTGTGCGAAGTGTAAAATAAGGTGGAGGCCAAACACATTTCTGGGCCCCTACATGATTAAACTTTTTTATTTACATATGACATATATTACTAGTAAATAAATAAAACATGTAAAACATGCTACAAGCAGAATCAAATTAAAACTTTAATCACACAATTAATTTGTACCGTCAATTTGAATTGTTGAACCTTTTACAGGTTGCCAAATGCCTTGCAGATTGCCTTCTGCAACTGTTGTAAATTGATTCCCTAAATTGTCAGGAGAAAAAAAGAGGGAAATCAGAAATTGACCATATTTACAGAAATAATGTGTTTTATCATGAAGGGGTATGGGGCCCCTTACAAAATTTTCAAGGAGAGGAGAGCACAGCTCCCCCACCCCCTTGCACATGCGTGTGTTCATAACACTTTCAGCTACAACAGAATTCAAGATTACTTTATTTATCAATTTATTCAGTCACCTCAAATGTATTGGTCACAATAATGACAGTATCATCTTCAGAACTTGACTCCTTTAGCTTTTTTTGCTAGGAATGATTTTGCTTTGCTTTAGAAGCTTGTTGCTTTTGTATACATTGGAGTGAGTGAATGATTTATATTATATGTTCAGTCAGATAGTTGAAGAATTAAATTTATGCTTTTTAATTAGTAAATGTTCCTTCTCTTCTAATATTTGTATATAAAAAAGAATTTAGAAAACTTATGAAATGAAAGAAGATACTTTACAATAAAACTCTAATGATGTCTTCACAGGATACTATTAAACTTTTAGCTTTCAGGTGTATATTTTAATTTTTAATTAAAAGTTGTTGTTGAGTTTTGCCTTTAAATGCAAAGTAAATAAAAACAGATATAATCCCAGTAGGTTGTAATGATATTAATAATTTGGTAGAAGATTAATTTGATGTTTGTAAATGGTCTTATAAAAAGAAAGTTATTGAATTGTGAACATCATTAGAGGTTTATGACCTGGAAGAATGTTTTTAGGTCAAAGGCTCTTAGTCTGTATCCTTGCTCGCATTAAAATATGAATGATGGCCTAGATTTGTAAATAATATAGAAGAATGAAATTTGTGACATCATAATTATTATTACTAATCCTAAGAGGTCCCTTACAGCTATCTTGCCAAAGTGTTCGGTATTCGACATGTTAGCATTTGAGTTCCCCAACTGTGTATTATTAATTTTCCTGTCTGAATTTTATAACTTCACAACTGAAGCATATATTACCAAGAAATTTAACATATTGATATATAAAATGCTATTATGTTGCTTTGTTACAAATACAATATCAGTTTCTTTTAAACTATTTCTTTGCCTAAAGTACAAAGTTGATTCATGAGAAATTTTTTAAAATAAAAATCACACTGTAATTACAAATTACTATCAAAATTTAATATATGGATACTTTTTATACAGGGTAAAGAATATGCTTTAGAAAACATCTCAATTTCATAAAATTGTAATGCCAAGAGGTTCACTTTTCATATACTATTTGTTTGCAAAAGGAATTTCTGTCTATTATTCATTATTGCAAGATTGCTATTTTTTTTGTATCACATGGAATACGTAATAATATTCTCCTGTGCACATAGTGTTTTTCCCAACTCCCATTCCTCTGTATGTAGCACAGATTCCAATGTTTTAATTGTAAGAAGAAAATAATTTAAAATTAATGCATAATGTGAAGAATTATTAAAATAAAAATATTGGTAACTTACTTTCTAAACTTCACTTGCAAACTTCCAATACAGTTATTTGAAATTTGCTTCTGTACTTGCCAATTGGATCTTATCTTCTTCTATTATTTTTGAGTGGCTACTATTATTGTAAACTTTTAAGGGAGTAGCAATTATGCATTATTTTGAAATTACATTCAACAAGATTTTAAATTTTATCTTTTCAATTTGTCACCAAATAATTAGAAGTAGATAACTATTCCTACAATAGTTTATCAATTGGGTCATGATTAGCAATAGTGATCAAGCTCCAAATCCATAAAATAAAATATTGATCTGTTAGTAAACCACATTGTAAAATCAGTAATAGCTATCTTTTCCAAAACCAATGAAAAAATAAATTTATTAAAAACATGTTTGTTCTAAAAACTCCTAGTTTCAGCTGAGTCATGTTGCAAATATTATTTGGATCATTGTGCCTTAATTAGAAAAATAGTATTGTGGGTTTGGCAACAGTTAATTGCCTGCTGAATCAACATTTTAATGTAAATTATAACAAACATATGTAACATATGTTTTCAGTGGCACATCATAAATACAATTTGTAGAGAGTTGTTATGACACTTTTATTTACTGTTCAACTTTTTTGCCATCATTTACATCTTCAGAATTGACAACATTATTAAACCCTTCAGTATTCTTGACAACTTGATCATCTGTGATCAGAGATTGAAAAAAAGTGTGGGATCACTGTGAATCAAGTGCAGCATATGTTTAATATCTTTAAGTTTAGGCAGGATATGGATTTCCCCTAGTGGTTCAATGAGAACGTAGAAGTTAGAGAGAGAGATAATGAATTAAAACGCTTTCCCTCCTTTTTTTTCTGGATGTCTTCAATGACATAGGTTTCATCATTATGGCCTGTTTTTCTGAACTACATATTGAATGGATATGCCTTTTTCACTGTTATTCTGTGAATCTTCATCCAATTCATTTTGTTTCCTGTGGTATCAACTTTACAACTAACAAAGTGTTCTCTTACCAAAAATACTTATAAACAATGATTGTAAAGGATCATATATTATACAAATGAAACAGTGTAAAAGTGAGGAAAATAACCTGAAAAATAAGGAGGAACTTTGAGACAAGTATGTGAAACTCCTGGAGAGAGTTTTTGTGGGAGCTCTCAAAGAGGAGAAGATAAAATAAAATATAGAAATTGGAATGGTTACAAGGGACAGATTTAACCAAAATATAATATAAAATAAAGAATGAGAAAACATTCCTCAAGATTAAGGCAGTCCAAGAAGACACAAACAATGATATAAAGGAAGTAACAGAAGAGGAAGTAGAGGAGGAAATGGTTATGAATATGAACTAGAAAACAAATTTGCCAACATGAAAAACAGGAAGAGTGCAGAATGAGATGGAATAAAAATAGAAATGGTAAAATATGGAAGATAAGAACTAAAACCCCAACATAAAATAGCTGTGATAACTACAGAAGCATTAGAAATGACAACAGATTTTTTTTGAGATCATAATAAGACAAAGACTAATGACAGTAAAAGGAGAAGAAATAACCTTGGAAGAGCAATGTAGATTATGCAAAGGCAGAAACACAATAGATGCTGTTCTCACTCTCCATCATATTGTAGAAAAAAGGAAAGAACATAAGATACCAATGTATATCATTCATCACTGAATACCCTGTGACAACATGAATATACACAATGGGAAATTTTTAGAGAAGAAAAAATACCAGAGTATTTAATAAAAAATATACAAAGTCTATACTGGGATGATCCAGATATACAGAGCTTATATCAGATTCAATGATAGTTATGATGAAGACACAACACTAAGCAGATGAGAATCAACAAAGGTCCACTCAAAAATGCACACATTATCACTTCTCTTCAAAATATACTGGAATCACATGATGAAAGAATGAAAATTGGAAACTCTAACAGGAATAAATATAACAAGCAACCAGAAATTTTTGACCGTATTATTAGCAGATGACCAAGTCAAAGTAACAAAGTCAGAAAACTCACCACAGAGAGCAGCTTTCAGATTAAGAAAAATATATCAAGAGTATCAAATAAAAATATCAAGCCAAAAAATAAAATCACTGTCTTTCAATAACTAAGAACATCTTTGATGGAAAAATCAATAATTGAACAACCTTTAAACACCTCAGAAACTCAATTGTATTAGATCCAAAGGATGTGAAAGAAATATTTGCAAAATATAGAAAAAATAAAATAATAAAGATACTTGAGATGAGTAAAGAAACAATTATGAAAATACATAACATTATATTAAAGTCATTGCTAAAGCATTGTTCAGAAGTATGGGTAATGGTCACAAAAGAAAATACTAGCATGCAAATAGCTCAGATGAAGTTTTTTAAGGATGCTTTTAGGAGTAACAAGAACTGACAAAATTATAAAAGAAACACGGCCGGTGGCGCTAGCCAAATTCGTCCACTACACTCCGTGAAGTCATGAAGGTTAAGCGAATTGGAGACTTGCGGGTTCCTGGTTGGGTGACCGGTCAGGAAACCCAGGATCTAACGGTGTCAAGCCCCTGGCTGAAGGGATAAAAGGCACTGACTGACTGCAACGTGACGAGACTTGACAAACATAGTAATTATTCAGTATAGTAATTGCTCAGTAAAAGAGGATTACTCCAGAAGAAAGTGCTCAATGCCCAACAAAGGGTTAAGAGATGCGCTGCATCAACAACGACGCAACAAATAAAAAAAAACAAAAAACAACGAACTTGGAAGATTTAGCAGAAGAAATAACAGAATACCAGGCAAAGTGGAAAAAGCCAGTACAAAAAATTATTTCCACAAATGGCACTAGTAGAAACATTTCAACAGATAAAGGACTACTGCTTCAGAACCCACTAGTAGCAAGGGAACATCATTCCTAAACCAAGAGCAATGTTGATGTTGTTGATATGGGTGATGATGATGACAACAATGATAATAATGATGATGATCATCATCATGATAATGATTATGATCTCAATGTGCATAGCAAATTTCCTGTGGAAAAATTCATAATAAATATAAAATAATGTATACCAGTAATACATTATTTCAAAATAATGTCTTCTTTCCTTTTAAACCAGTTACTACTGGTTTACTAATCAATATTAAATTCATTCTTCAAAAGAAATCATATTTTTTCAAAGGAAAGGCCACAATAAATTGTTTTTATTGCCTTTAAATGTTAGGTTCACTTTTATTGTGCATTGGCATGTTCTTTTTGCATTTCTGTAATGTTTTTGTTATTATTTTACTTTATTACTCTAAGTTGCCATGAACAATATTAATGTTCACAATTTTTTAAACATTTTTTTAAATTTCCTTTGACTTCAAGAAGGAAACATTTCTTATTCTCAGGAGAATAAAGATGGACTTTTGTGAAAATCAGATTGTAAACTCGTGAAATATAAATATTATTCCTTTAAATTAATGAAAAAAACATTGAAATATTAAATTATTTTGGCTGCTTGCTTTTGATAATAATGCATGAACTGTAGCTTTCTGTTTAGAATATTGTTGCTATTTTGCACTAGCTGTAGCTTGCACAATAGCACAAAGCTGTGGCAAAGAAACAAGAACTAATATCGGCGAAGGCAAGTGCAGTGCTGTCTGTGTTGTTGGACCCTCTGTTCCTGATTATGTTCAGTATTTCTCTCTTTCACTAAACTCCTTTTTAAATCATATGAAATATTTGCCTAAATTTTGTCATAAAAACATGTTCTATCTGTGACTAATATTCTAGTTGTTTAGTGTGAAAAATCTGTCATTTTATGTGCCTGTTTGCTGTAAAGAGCATGCTTCATGGTGTAAAGTTTTGGGGTAAATGTTCTATATCTTTCACTGTGTTGGGTTAGGGTTAGTTGTGCTCTCTGTACATAGTGCACTTAAGTGACTAAAACAGAAATCCTTTTCATGTATATATTTTGTACAGAAAGATCAAGAAGGGTTCTTTGGTGTGCTTAATTTCTTGAGATAAAAATGCCTTTTACCATTACCAGAAATGAACTGTTTTTTGTTTTTTTTTGTTAAATCCCCTTGCATATGAGAGCTGAAAGATCTTTGTGTGTCTTTGGGCTGTTGTGAAGCATGATATATAGTATCAAATTTAAACTTTAAAGTTCTGTGTAATGCACCTTTGTTGCAGCATTATTTCTGTATCTATATCATTTTTTAAACATAAGTATTTTTGTCAGACCTTATTATCCCTGATCTTCACTTGCCTTCACCGAATTGTGGTTCTTGCTTTCTTTCAGCCAGTGGAGGTCGAGGAAAGACAAGCCATTCGAGTAGCGAAGCTCACATAGACCCGGAGAAAACTGCTACACCCCCAGCTAAAGGAGAAGGGGAGGGGGGGATGGAAAATCCATCGGCCAATCACAATGTGAGCAGCGAGTACATCAATGGCAACCAGCAGGAGATCAAGAAGGCTGTAAAAGATGACAAAGACACTCCTGTGTAAAGGGTTTTGTGGGTGTGTGGGTCCAGTGTTCCAGTTTTGTCCCACAAGTGCAGTGGATGAATCTTGCAGAAACAGAGATGGGCTGCCTGACCTGAATATTGTGTGTGTAAAGACACAAGCACAGTTCTGTGGCATGTACTGAATATCTTGGACCAGAGCCCTAACCCTTAGCACAGTGCATCAAGTCCTTATTTTGCAAAAAATCGCACATAGTGATCTGTTTTAATGAAATAAAAAAAAAAAAGCATTGCCAGTGCTTCTTATGAAGAATGACAGACTCATTTGTTAGATTTACATAATTCTATGTGCTATTTTTTGGACTTAGTGCATTTGCATCCTTTCTTTGCTCTGCACCTGACTGTAATATGCACGTGGCACATCTCATAGCAATGAGCACTTAGTAACACCTTGATAAACACCACTAATGTTGCTGCTGTCTCCTTGCTCATCAGGTAGTACATTCCCCTCATTTAATTTAGAAGAAAACCACATTGTGTAATTAAAAATAAATAAGGTGATACTTATATATATATCTCAGGGAGATGTCCTAGCTGATTAATTGTGAATCTTCAGATTAGGAGACTTGTGGTGTGCATTTTGGAGACTTTCCGTCCCCTAGATCTCTTTATTTTCTTGGTCAATGAAATGCTACATAAACAGGGGAATTGGTAAAGATTAAAAGAGATATTAATGAAATAATGTGGTCTTTTTTAGAAAATGGATTAGTGTGATTACAAAAGTGTTCAGTGCTATGAGATCAACAGTCAGTTGAAGCTAGTACTGAAAATAAGCATTGCTCCTCTTGGTTAAACTTCTATCTAATGAAATCATTTCATCCTTGAGGTATTCCCTTGACTGAGATTTGCAACAAAGGACAATAATTTAAAAGGCCAAGAGCCTTTAGGCAGAAGTCATGTGGAGTAATGCTTTTTGCAATGTAGCTCGGTAGTACAGATGTGTTCATGGAGTAGGCCCACCTCTGAAAGGTTGTGTTACTGGAAATGTTTATCATTGTGAATTTTTAAAGAGGCAGGTGCCTGATGTAGTGTATGGATCATCACTGAACAGACAGCAAGTTGCAAACTAGCTTCCTTATGAGAGAGCATAAAAAGTGTGAATTTCAATGGAGACCTGGATATCAGATGTGGACAAAGAGCTGGCTATTGTGAAAGTACTGTTTAAGTGAGAAGATAATAGATAATGCCAGCTGTTCTTGTGATCAAAAGAATCCAGATGACCTCTGTGTGTGTCTGTTCTTATACCTACTATATAACTGCAATATATATATATATGGCTCCCACACGGGGAAATTACTGGCCTTAACACATTGCATGGTCAGTCCATAATGTGTAAGAGCCAGTTGTGTGTTCTATGTGTATGAAACCATGCATTCCTTTTGACAATTCTCTCCATTCCTTAGCCCAATGTACAATGGACAGATATTTGCTTATATTGTACAAAATTCTCAGGCAGAATGGGAAGGGAAAGATGCGTCTCTGGTGGTTAATCCACTTTCTCAAGTTTGTGTCTTGAATACCCTGTTTGTAGTGTATTCTAAGCAAAAAAAGAAAAAAATCCCCAGTGCCTCTGTCCAAGACTGTAGTAATGGTGTTGAATACTCTTATCCAACACATATTACATTATTTAAAGGAAGCCTATCATCTTTGCTAAGTTTTGTATTATATTTGTTTTAATATTGAGACATTAATTTTAACTTTGCAAGCCATAATGTTCTTAAAATGTTTACTGTTTCTTAATAAGGCTGTAAAACAAAAATTACATTGGTCATTTGTCCTAATAATAAGAGCTGTTCAAATCAGGGACCATATAATTCTAGGCTTTCTATGTTATAACAAAAATACAATAAATGAAACATTGGTTGTGATTTTGTTATATCATATGTTGGAAAAAAGGAAATTATCTTTAGTATAAAGTCAACTTGTGATTCTTTTGTATTATTTACTGCTGAAAATACTGTGTCACTGTGCAGTGCATATGATGATATATGAGAGGGTTTGAGAGTATTTGATAACATTATTATAGAGGCACATTTAAAAAGATACATTCCTACAAATATTCCATATTCCATAAATGTGAATTATTATAAATAGTAATATGATTTAAAGAAGATAGAATTTTCCTTAAAGGGATATATTACTAACTTGTTGACAAGACATCTGCTCTCCTGGTGAGAAATTTTATACAACAGCATGAACTGATATACTCAGTTGATTGTTTTCAAAGTCTAAAGCAAACATAAGACTCTATAAAGCATATAGCATTCTAAAGAAGTGGAAGAAGATAAAATGTGATATTCAAGGAAATCTTTCAAATTAATTAAAAAAACATTTCACTTAGTTTTCCAGGTTACAAGAATATTAGAATCTCATGCAAAGTAAATATTCGATCTCACAAATTAAATCATTCCAGAGAAAAGACATTTTCAGTATACACTCGAAAGGGAGATGAATGTGTTGACTTTTATATGTAACTCAACTCACATTGCTTCTTCCAAATTGATCTTTTGAATCTCCATTCTTTTCTCTGATATTTACACAGTATTATTTCTACAGAAATGAATAACACATAACATTCCGTATTTGTTTGTCAGTGTTTTAATTTTATACTACTCATTTGGTAGGACTTAAACCATTTTAATAATCTAATTCTTTTATCATTCTGAATAAAAACTGCTGATTGCAATACATGCTTTACCCAGATAACATTCCTGGAATGTGTGGTAAAATAATCCATAACTTTTATGAAGTGTATAGTAAATATGTTTAGTGAAACTACTAACTACTCATACTCACTGTTCCTTTGCTTGAAATTACATTTATTTACATTAATAGATCTTTTATTCCTTCTACTGCCAGACATTCTGCAATACCGAAAGCTTGCAGCTGGAGTAAACATGTGAACAATCAGTAGAAAGTAACTCAGCTCATGAATTATCACACAAAAGTACTTAACACAAAAATTGAGGGTAAGATGGTGTACACAAAGTTACACGAAGTATTATGTACTAGATGAAGAGTCTATTTATGATTATAATATACTCTATTTTGCTGATTTATATCTAAATACCCTGTGTACAGTTCTGGCATATAACAGTGTTCTGTTTTCTGTTGAAACACAGGAAACTCCATTTATACTTCTCTTTGTATCTGGAACTATAATATTACTCAATGATTTGTGTAGAATTGTTATGTTACCTTAGGGGATTATTTTTATTTATGTTTAATATAAATAATTATATCTGTATTGCATATATCATATTTGTAAACAGTTCTATATATCATTTGTTAATGAATATTTCTTAAGATCTTACTATTTAATTTGATAACTTTTACAACAACAAACAAAATTTGAGAATGAAGCATTTAGGACTGTATTGTATTGACATGAAGAAATGTGATTTTGTCTCCATTGATTGTATAGTATTGTGTCAGAATATAAAAATATTGGTTTTAATAATTTTTTGTCATTGATTTTTTTGCCTCTCAAAATAATGCATCATTATTGGGTTTTATTTTTTCATCTGAATTGTAAAACCTTCATTTATTTTCATTCATAACAGTTTAGTAAACATGAGGACATGTTAGTTTTTTTAAGCAATTTTTTTCTCTTTTGCTCTTATTATTGTAAGTACAGTCCCAGGATGACAGGTCTTTTAAATAAACCAGAGATTTGAATGAGTATTGGCATTTGTTTCATTGGTTTCTCAAGCAATCTCTGCAAAAAAAATATTTTCAGTTCTCATTCCCATCAACAAGAACAGAAATTAAATAACTACATAAGTAAATAACATGAAATTCCAGAAATAGAGGAATGCAGGCAATGCAATAATTTTTCAAAATGGTATTCACATTTCCTTTTTCTGCTTTTAGGTGGTGTATCAAAACAAGATCCAAAGGAATCGTAAGTATCTTTGTAATTTTTAGCTGTTAATTTTTTCTGTGACTTGAATGAAAGTAATTTACCTACTGCAATGTGAGATGTGTGGATGCACTGATATTTAATGAGCAATTGAGATACCAATCACATAATGAAATTTGAAGTTTTTCTTATCTCTCTTACTAGGTCAAACACAATTACTGCAATTTGACCACATTGATAGCAAATTCCTGTAAATTTGGACAAAATATTTTATTAACATTGCAGTAGATATTAAACATATGTACTATGTCCAGAATACAATGTTGATTTTTAATGAAATGATTCTTCTATTATTATTTTTCATTAAGTACTTACAATTATAAAAAATATCCTAATTTATTTAGATAATTATATAAAAATGTTTTAAGATATGAGAAGTCTCAGTAAGTTTAAGCTTTAGTGGAGCTGTGTCATGAAATATCAGTAGAATTACTTATATGTGTGCAAAGTATTTAAATTATGTCAGATTTTGAAAGTAAGACTTTCTCAAGATGTAGCCATATTTATTTCTGTATAGTGTATTTTCCAGGTTGTGTGAGCTAGTATTCAAATTATATTTGGAATATGTACTCTGCAAAGATTTCAGTCACTAGTTTTGTATTACAGAATATTACTCTTCACATTGACAATTATTGCCAATTTATTTCAAGATTTTCACATTGACACTCAATATTTCAGGAAGCCTAATTTTTTTCACTGAACACAACACGTTTTTTAGTGAAGATAATTGTTCTTTGTTTATAAAACTGATTCAAGCTTATTGACAAACTTTATTTATAAAGAAAATTTCAAGTAAATAGGAAGATTTGAAAATGCATTTAGCTATTTCTTTTCATAATAGCTGTTGCAGTCACAAAAACATTGTTTGTTAAAGTTTTGAAAAAATAACTTAAAACGTGAATTAAAATAATTAATTTTTTTACTAATGCAATGAGGCCTATGAAAATCAGCAAGAGTTACTAGAGTGAAGGGGCCATGTTTACCATCATGCATTAAGTTAATGATAATTTCAAAATAATTTGAATACATAGTAGCAACAAATTTATTACTTGAGTAAAAGCAAAGCTGATGAAATTTATTGCATCCAGCCTGTTTTGTACATACCTACTATCCCTTTACTAACTGCATGATATTGCTTTGTTATTTTGCACGTTGGATTTTTGCAAGGTATCATTCTCATAACTTTTTAAATCTGGCAATTGGAATGGTCTTTTAATAACAGCTCAATAGTTATCATAATTTTTGTAAAGTATGCATATGTGTGAGAGTGTTACACTAATGTTTTTCAGAGTGAAATTTCTTCCTGAAGACAAAGATGCTTCTACAAAGGACAAGGCGCAAAATGATGAGAATGTTCCTTTAGCTGCAACCACAAATGTGAATGAAAGGCAAGATCAAAGACTTGTAAATAAAATCCAGATAAGAAAATAATTGATCTGATAAGTCCAGCTGCTGTGAGCAGACTTGGCATCACTATGTGTGTGTCCTTTTTTGTCAGGAGAAAATAATTGTGGTCTTTTCAAAGCTAATGCATTTTTAATTAGTATGTGGCAAGGCATCATATAGGCTACACCTTCATAATCTTTACCTAAAAACACGAAAAGAAATTACAGAGACCAGCTTAATATAATATTTTTGTTGTGTATTAAGAAATTAAAATAATTAAGAATAGTATTAATATTATTAGATTTAATGGTTGCTTAATATTTCATTAAATTTCTTCATGCACTCAGGTTAAGTTCATGTACATAATCTCAAACAACATCAGCTAAAACCTCTAATCAATATTTCGTACCCGTCTCTGCAGCATACTACTTACATAGTTCTAAGAAAAGTGTATTGAAGCAGGTTAGAAAAAACAAAAATAATTTTCAATCTGCAGTCTCATATCACTTGATTTAATTAATACATTTATAGTTTTTGATAATGGCTTGATTTCAAATCCTCAAGTGCATGATATTTTCAGCGTTTAATTGCAAAATAAAATAGAATGCACACTTTTATTCTCCCTTTACACTTGTGTATTTAAATGCTAAGCATTGAGCCAATGACATAACACAAGGGCTTTGTGATAGACTATCAGAGGGGACCTGCTTCTTCTAGAGTTACAATACTCTACTTATGCAGTACACTGACATTATGCGATCTAACTCTTCCTTTGTTGTTGTTGTTGTTATTATTATTATTGTTGTTGTTATTATTATTATTATTATTATTATTATTATTATTATTATTATTATTATTATTATTATTATTATTATTATTATTATTATTATTATTATTATTAGATGATACCCAAATAATTTAACTTAAAAGAAATTCAATCTACTAAAATTAAAAAAGAAACTTATTTTAAAAATTAATTATTCTGCATTATTAATGTGTACTGTAACTTTTATTAACATAATACAATATGCTGCAATTACAAAAATTAACATTTTTAAGTATTCAATAATTGTTCTTCAAAAATATGAAGTAATAAATCATCAAAATATGTAGGTTTTTTTTCTCATTCAGATTTTCTTATTATTAAGCAATTATTTATTATAATTTTTTATATAGAAAGTAAGGGTCCTCCAGCGTCAGGTAATGTTAACAAAACAAATTTGCTGTTTGTTTTCAAAATTGTGGGGTCCTCAGGGACATATGTGTCTAGTTCATCTATAATTAAGCCTCTGCTCTAAGCACCTCTTTCTCATTATTGCACAGTAGTGGTTATTAAGAACACTAAATAAAAATATAACACTTCAAATACTGTTGCAGCTTATCTTACAGATGCCAGCTAATCAGTGATTTGATGCCTTGTTTGTTGGGGCAGAATGATTGCTATAAATTCCCTTTTCTCCTGTTGTGCACATGAGCAGGTGTACGTGATATTTTGTGTGAGCACTAAAATGTTCTTTCTTCATCATGGCGTGTGAACTTTAATTTCTATCACCTTGTATTGAGTCATTCCTAGCTTAATTGTTTCTAATTGTCTTTGTGCTTATAGTCTCCTGCAATCATTTTTTCTCTTTCCATTAATACTTCATCACATTTCATCATACTACTTTTGTAATTTATTTTTCAGTGTGTATAAAACAATTTTATAAGAGTGTATTTATACAGATTAATAAGAGCAAACATGTATGAAAGAGACTTGTATCACTGCAGGAAATATGTGCATGCTTCTGCCTGATTGCACTGCTCCAGATAAAATAAGCATGGCTTTGTTATTGGTGTAAACAGTGGTAAAAGGATAAATGAAATAATGTGCATGATATACATAAATTTCTGCATTTGATAATTTACTAAGAAAATTAATTTATCTGTTTCATTTTGTTTTTGAAATACAAATCCTTGTCTGATTATGCTTGAAGAAGTATTAACTCTTGGTGATTTTAACATTAACATGACTAATTTTGTTATACAAACAATTTCTGAAAGCAAAAATGTTTTAGTAGAATAGTTGTCATGCAATCAAGAATAATATTTTTAAATGTATCTAAATGAATTAACTGAAAGAAAGACTATTATGTTTTAGTAGAGTATAGGAGTTCTTATTTTTGTAAATAGAGTAAATTTATATAATGTAAAATTTAAATAATATTCATCTGTGTGCATGGAAGTTACTATTAAATGCCTGCTTTATACAATGTTATTTTAACACTTTTGCAGTCTTATTGTAGATATTTAACATTATATACTTATGTACTAAGAATTCCATGTCTTTGTAATTTTATATCAATGTTGAATTAAATACTGAACATTTCCATAATCATGTAGTTCATATTTTTTACTGTGTCTGTAACCAAAAATTATCATTAATCAACCTATTAAAAAAATGGCTTATAATTTACCCAGGAAATGTTCCTTCCTGTTCTTCTCTGGAGTGTCATGATGTGTTATTTCACTTTTCCTATTGTCAATTGTTTATTTTATAACTAACAGGGGCTTTTGAACTTTAATGGTGCTTGGCAAACTATACATGCTGGGGCATGATTTAAATTCATCGTAAGTAGTGAAGCATCTTGTGTGTTGAATGATCTCTGTATTCATGGATATTTTCCAGTCTCATATTTTACATGTGTGTGAAATGATTTCATTCTAGACTGTTTTGAAACAAAATTAAAATTATGTAGTTTTTTAAAACAATTAAACAATACATTAATGTATATCATTCTATGCATGATCTAACAAAAAGCATGATATTGAAGATGTTGAATGAAGTTATATTGTTCCTGATATTCTTAAAATGTTTGTCTTTTGAATTTTCCTTTAAGGGTTATCATAAACCTTTAAAAATCATAAGCCTTTGACCATAGAAATTCTCAAAAAAGGTTATACACAATCGTTGAAAGAATGACATAACTGCAACATTTTGCAATTAGTTAAAGTGAGACATGAAATTATACTAAGATTTGCAGATTTGTATGTGAAGAAAGAAACTTTTAACTGGAGTAAGTAGTTACTGAATATTGTTTTTTGTTGTTTTCTTTACTTTAACCCACTTCTTGTATTCAGCACTAGCTTAAACAGAGAATCTTTGACAGAGTTACATGTAGAACATTCTGTGATAATGAAATATTCATGCACCAGTCATAAAGAAACAAACATTCAAAACACAAAATTGATCTGCAGCAATTTTATTTTAACTGCTTTCCTCTGCACATACTAATGTACACTTTCTTTCCAATTTTTTTTCCCCACTATTTTTGCTTTAACTTATTTTCTAATTTTGTCTTCAAGGAAAATATTATTAGATGGCTTTATTTGGCTTCTGATTTATCACAATTTCACAACAACGAATGTTTTAATTTCCAAAATGTTCTAACTTCAAACTTGAGAATTAACACAATTAAATTTTGGAATAGTTTCAAATGGAACTCATAAAACTGTACCATTTACTTAAATTACTTAGTATACAGGACAAGACCTTTCATGTAGTAAAAAAATATACTACTGTGTTCTCCTAAGTTAAGTGATCAAATGTTTCAATGGCAATGCTGAAGAATCACTTGCAATGGCACAGCAGATTCTTGACAATTTCTTCTCTTCTATAAGATTGTTCTTAAAATGCTGTGAAGAGCCGAGGTTACTTCAAAGTATTGTTGATGTAAAACTCTCCTTTTTTCTGATACAAATAAAAAAAAATTAAAGACTTTGAATTGTCAAAAATAGAGTGAAAATTATACCAGTTTGTATAGCGCATGGCCTTGTGATAACGCCTGATTTTTGGTCATCAGGACCTTTGCCTGCCAGCCAACAGTGAGAATTGCTGCACTTGTGGTTCACAAATGAAGTTAATCACCCACTGAGTCTACAACAGCCCATCAAATCTTGAAAATGCATATTAAGTTGTGGTGACGTACAAGCTGCAATGAAATTGAAACATTCTTAAAAACAATGTCAAAAGGAATCTGATTCTGAGGCGAAGGAATTATTTTTTGCTACTGTGGTGAGAAACATACTGGTGTAGTTTTCACTACTTGAAATGAGTCATACTGTATTATTCAAATAGCATTATTCAATACTTTCCTTAAACACAAAATTTAAATAAAAAAGTAAGGAACATGTTAATCCTCATTTTCTGTCTTGATCAAATATATCATCTTACACACTTCTTATTACCTGTTATGATTATTTTTCACTATTCTATATTACATAGCTAAACTTTATTATTACTACAGAAAAACCTGTCTAGGACGGAACCTGATGGTTTCATCAAAATATTTCCATTTGGCAGGTTTCTATTTTATAGAGTGTTGCCAAAACTT
This sequence comes from Teleogryllus occipitalis, assembly GCA_011170035.1. Lineage (NCBI taxonomy): Eukaryota > Metazoa > Arthropoda > Insecta > Orthoptera > Gryllidae > Teleogryllus > Teleogryllus occipitalis. The sequence goes on along the minus strand of BLKR01015325.1, from coordinate 37,699 downwards.
CACTATATAATTTAAGTATTGTATTTTCAATATAATTTTTAGTGAAACCAAATAAAGAAAATGAAGCATAATTTGTCAATGAAAATATTGCAGGAAATAATAAATCAATAGTGAAACACAAGGAAAGTATCTCAGAGGCCAATCATTTATTCGGCATTTCCTTCTGTAGTGGAACGGCTTTGCACATATGCATTGTGGACATTTTGTTACACTACCACACAGCTTTCCTACACTATACTGCAATCATTCACTAAATTGTATGGTCTACACCTTGTCAACACTACATTAGGATGGCAAGACAGAATTCCATTTGTAGACTTAAGGAAATGTGGTGATGCAGTTGATGAATGAATGGGGTGTGTACAACCAACATGAAGAGTTCAGAGCTACAGCAATGAAGTCACGCTTGTTGCAACCTTGAAAGTAACAGTGAAACAGTCGTTGAGTTTGCCAAAGATTCGCTGGTAGTGGGTACAAGAGGAAAAACTCATTATTGACTCTATTGCCGCAGGACATGATCATTATTGTTCATGCTATACCATTCCAAAGATAGGGCTGAAAATTTAAAAATTAATTTCCTTCTTAGCCAGGTAATAATCACCTTAGGTTCTCTAAAAACCATTCCGTATCCATGGGAGGCAGGTTTCCAGCTTATGACGCCATTTTCACATATAAAATCGTTCTGTTCTGAGATTTTATTGTCCAGGATGGCAGGTTCCAGTCTTATAGAAGTTCTGTCTTATTGTTAGAGAGGTTTTACTGTAGTATTATTTTTTAACTATACATTTCTACTCTTTGTGAAAATCAACAAAATGTATAAAAATGATTATGCAAAAAGTTTCTTTTGTCAGATTACAAGACTTTCCCATTTAATGTTAACCCTCCAAAATGCACAGAATCAATTGATAAGTATATTCAATAGAATATGGAAATAATGCAAAGAGTAAAATTGTAAACAAATGAAAATATATAGCCTTAAGAATAAACGGCAAAATGTTATGTATGTGTATTATGACTCTGAGATACAAATTACTCATTTATATTATTATTATTAATAATTATAATTATATTTTTATCCAAGTTGTTATGAAAGGAATTACAATTTAATGTCAGTAAGACATTAGATAGACACAAGAGATGAATCAAGCTGCAGTCTCACTATTCCACTCTCTTCTCAAAATTTTCTATTAGAAGACAAGTAACATATTTTTCATATTCTGCCCCAAATAGAGACTCCGTTAAAACAATTAGTTTGAACAATTAATATTAAACAACAAAAAGAAAACACATATTTTACATACAACACTACATTGAGGGAGAGATAAAGAGAGAGAGGGAAAGAACAAAAAAGATGAAAAAGAAAAAGAAAGAAAAGAAGAAGAAAGAGGATAAATACAAAGTAAAGAGCAATTGTCTTTCACAGAGTGACATCACACACTTGTAAAAGGTCTCATTTCATGACTCAAATGTTGAAATGCAATGTTGTGGTGTAAAATATGTGTTATTTTATTGTCTGTTAAAAAATATTAAATGTTCAAACTAATTGTTTTAAAGTACTATAATAAGTACAGGACAATTTTTAAGGGGTTAGTCATTCTTGTTACACTTCTTAATTCTATTAAAAGAATATAAGTTTCCAAATCAATTATAGATACTCAATACTGGATCACAGGAAAATTCTCAGAACATGAGAGGTTTTCGTTCCATATTACAAAACTTAGCACGATGTTGCATGGTTCAGGAATAACTATATCTTCAGGTGGAGGTTAAAAATTACGCTGAGATGATTTCAAACCTCCACCTGAAAATGTGGTTTTATTGAACCAAGAAACCTGTTTTGTAATGTGAAAAATAAAACTGTCAAATGCTGAGAATGTTCTTTTGTTTTATTGATTGCGTTTAATTGATTCAAAACTTCTATTCTTATAATTGAATCTCTACAGACAATCTCATTGGTCTCTTTATTTGACCAAACAACTACAACTTCATAATTCTTATTCAGATTCATAACTGTTGATGAAATAACATTGTTTAATAAGTTTATCTTATTTTTGAAAAATTGGTTGGTTTTTGTTATTCTGTTTTGGGTTGTTTTGTTTTTTTCATAAAATTTTGCTGAAATATTCAAAATTAATGATTTAGCAATGAATTTACTTCAAGTTATATTTTCCTACATACCCTTCTCCCCCTTTGTGTTTATACATATTTTTAGAAAAACACATTTAAAATAATTACTTAACTTCAAAACAAATTTATCAACATTTTTTGTTTTGAAAAATAATTTGAAAATGCTTACTGTTTTGTGGGTACAATACTTCTAAAGTATTCAGAACCATTCAAATCACTAGTAAATGATTTAACAAAAAATTCACTTCATGTTGGTTTTTGAACTGAACAATGACTTATGTATAATTTTCACAATGTACATTTATTTATCTTTCTGTATCTCGATTCTTCAGGTTCTCTTATACAAAAAAAATTTAAATGCTGTTTCCTTTCCTCCTGTATAGTATGTTTCCTTCTCTTATATGACTGAAATATTTGCTCTTTTTTAATGAAATAATTATTTTTCCTCAAAATATGGAATAAGGTGTAGTACTGTTATTTTCCTAAAGAATATGTACTTTTTTTTGTCTTATTGCCATGAAAGCAAGTGTTACATCTGTCAATATTGTTGCTGTGTTATGAGAATGTATGTGTGTGGTGGCTTGTCCTTTTCATTCATGGTGACACGTATTAAGGCATGTATATATGTTTATGAGCATGTTTTATATTGATGAAAGATAAAAACAATGTGATTTGCGTGTAGCACAAAATAATTTGTTTATAATTTTACATATTCATAAAGTTCCATGACTGAGAAATTGACTTATTTAGAAGTCAAGAGAAAGAAGAAAAAAAGAAAAGAGAAAAAAGGGTCTAATTTGTCAGAAATTATAGAGTACTCTTGACATTTTTCTAATTTCTAATTTCCACTTAAACAAAATAAGATAAAATAATTATAATTTCATTGAAACACAATTTAACTTGGATCCATACACTTTTCTGATGAATAACATATATTTTTCTATGTTTTTATTTGTTTGAATGACTTAAATTTGTATCTGCAAAAATAATAATATATTTCCTTAATTCTGTAACATCTGGCCCATAACTTTTTTTATGCATATATAAGTAAACTAACTGCTATTGAAATTTACCTCATTAATTGAATTAATCTCATTAAAGTACGGGTAATAAATTTTCATCATATATACCTTTTTATAAATATGTGTAATTTCTGTTTCTTTTTATTATTTAGCAGTGACACTGAAAGTGCTGATCATGGACCAGCCCACTCATCAAAGAAATCAAAAACCAAGTTTAGTAACATATTTAAAAAGAAAGGTGACAAAGTTGGTGATGATTCCAGTGTTACAAAGGTAATAATAAACCAATATTATTATTATTATTATTATTATTGTTATTATTATTATTATTATTATTATTATGATGATGATGATGATGATCATCATCATCATCATCATCATCATCGAGCTTGGAAGTTCAGGCATTTATTTTACCTAAAACAGGTAGGCAAAAAGGCATTTATTTTTACTAAAGTAAGCATTCAAAACAAGTAATTTATTCTAGCTAAAGTAGGGTGCACAAAGGCATGTAAACAATGAAAAATCACATTTAAAAGGAATTATTGTCAACAAATTAATAATTACAATGAATAATTTGTATTCTAATTGTAACGTTTACATTAGCACTTACCGTGTAAGGAAATGATATTTTCTTTGAAATCTTGATTCCACATGGTCATCTGGTGTGATGGCTATGAGTTTTACTCATGAAGCTGTCTCTTTGAAATGCTGTTGTGGACTCCCTATTGAATCTTGAAATGACATCAGTGAAAATGATATATTTTATTCTTTGCACTTGTGTTATTGCATCTACTGAGGACATATCATATTCAGAGATCTATCCTTTAAAGGGATTTGAGGCCATACTCAAAAGTAGGATGGATTTCTCATGAGAAAACAAAACCTAACACAACTTCTGTTTCCACAGAAAGTTATAACATGACTGATTGAGATCAGTTCCAAGAGAATAAAAAAGCAAAACTGCAGGTGCTACAGAATGGCACAGACTTCCTCGTAGTAAAGTTTTCTAATTTTCTTCATGTGGACTGGTATGGTACAGTCTTTCCCCCTCACCTGCAGCCATCTATCGCCGCCAAAGTACATTTTGTTGAAATTTTCTCAAGTTTTTGGTTTCCAAATAGTAGAACCAAAATATTGTTTTAAGAATATTAAAGAAGGCTAAAATCTCAGCCTAAATAGCAATTTTCATTGAAAACTATGGAGCAGTCTTTAAGATAATGAGTTAAGCATTATGTAAATGTGAAATTTGAAGCTCTTTTTCACAGAAATCTATTGAGTTCTTGAAAAAATTCATTTGAAGTAATTTGAAGACCTTCCATTCACAAATTCAAAAATGTATACAAATCCATTGAAATGTGCATATTAACGACATGAGAGATATTGAAATAAAATTACATTTGTCTAACATTTGAAAAAACAAAAGAATACACCAAAATGAAGTTTACATCATTTTAAACAGTACAATAAGCACTATCCATTGGAAAAGTTGTAAGAAAACATTTTGAGCCATTTTTGAGAAAATGGCGTTAGAGCGTTTCTCAAAATACGGAATTTTGAGCTCATTTTAACAGAAAACTGTTGAGTATTCAAGAAAATTTATGACATTATTTAAAGTACATGTGTTCATAAATATAATAATGTGAAGAAATTGCCTCTAATATAAATATTACAGACAAAAGAGTCAGGTCAAACAAATTATATTTTTGTAATTTTTGAAAAAGCAAAAACTAGAGCCATATGGCATCTATGTCATTATATGGGGTACATTTAGCACTACCCTACCAAAAATTTAAAGAAAAAATTTGGAGCGGTTTTTGCGAAAATCTTGTTTTTGTTATTTTTTAAAATTGCAAATATTGCATGCATGCACAAAAACTACTTGCATTTTTAAAAAAATCTACATGACCTTATTAAAACAACTGACTTCGAGCAACAAATTTCTCTTGAAAGAAAAGTCGCTTTCTTTAATTTTGTAGTTGCAGGAAGATGCCGAAAAAGATTCAAACTTTTGCAAATTTTGAAAATTCAGCATTAACAATGAAAATAGGACCTATGCCATCTTTATTAGTGTATTTTACTCTATTCTTACAAGAAACTTTAAGAAAACATTTTGAGCTGTTTTTGAGAAAATTTTGAAAATGTCTGAAGGGCTTCATGTAAAGTTCCCCCAAATTTTAAAGAATGTTTTTCAAAATTTCAAAGCTTCAACTAGAGCCAGATGGACACGGGTTTCTTTAATTTGGAAAATATCGTACATGTGGGTTAGGCGCTAGTAGTGTTCCGGACGGATGGACAAATGGACAGGACAGACAGACAGATGGATGGACAGACTTTTGAAAAAAAAAACATTTTTTTGGTATCAGGGGACCCCGAAATGCATATTTCTGTTGAAATCTTGAAATTGATTTTCCGCAGCATTACAAAACTTTCTCTATACTACGTATATTACTTCGTCTATACATATGTATATGGGAAAGTAATAATGATGTAAGTGGCAGAAAGAGGCAAAAATGTGACAAAATGGCAAAAGAGACATCAGAACCTAAAATAGGAATACAATTAAGTGGTTCCTCTTATTAAGTTATAAAATAGTAACTAACAAAAAGGCATTTTGCCAAACTTCTGGGCCCTAATTATTATTATTATTGGTTCTTGGCATTAGAGATTCCTATGGGATTAGATTATTCTTCATACATATTCAGACATATTTGCTCCCAATCACAGATGGTGGATTCTTTTTAATGGACTGTCTTCATTACTATAATTACATTGTTAGCTGTAGATGTTTTATTGAAGATGTTTTAGATTGTTATGAAAGGTGAATTAATTAAGCAAAAAAAACATATTTAAAGTGAGACTCAAAGTCAGCTTGTTAAACCAAGTTTTGTAGGCAGTTTGAGAATTTTTTCTTGTACAAATAATAATTTTTTAATAAAAAAAAATTACCATTAAGAAATTTTTCATGCCAATATAATGTTTTTTTTAAATTAAAAAGGTTCCATCAGAATTAGGGTTGTGTGTTGTTGGGCTTCAAACCATGTAGTCATTGATGAGTCCATATGTACAAATACTTGTTTGACTTATGAGAAATTTCAAATTGTAATTAAAGCTTAACTCTGAATACAAATTAACATGAATAGAGAGTTGATTCACTGGACAAAATCTGAAAATTACACTAGAAATCTTCTCTAACTTGTATCTGAAGTTATAAATAAGAAATTTTGAATATAAAATCTTATTATGATTTATGTAATAATGAATCAAGAATTTTTTTGAAATTCATCCCCTGAAAGGAAGAAACAGGGATTTGTTATTGGAACTTTACTTGAAATATGCCACAATGCAAATAATATTTTTGTCCATAGCAATGATGATTGTAACAAACAAGGCAGGGGAAGAAGGGATCTGGGGTTTTTTAGGGCAATTCATCCTCTGAAGAGACTAAAAATATTATTTGTATACACTTTTTTGTTTAATGCAATTTGCAATGTATCTATTGTTGATTACAGGGCAGTGAGTGGGAGAGGTCTGGTTGGGGTGGGGCAAGAGCGATGAGGGGCAGGGGAAAGATGGAGAGAGCAGGTGGAACAATGGGAGTAAATAGGGATGGGCCAAGGCTGGTCGAACAGGGGTTGAGCGAGGCGAGAGGGGCACAGTAAAATTTCTTTCATTTCTCTCTATGGATAGGGTTCATTGCTTTTCTTAGTAGATAATTGTGAATACCCAGGCAATACCAGGTTACTTCAGCTAGTTTTCTGTATGGAAATTGTGTACACCTTTGTTTTCCAGAAATCTAAATATTTATTTCATTAACTTTTTGTCATTACAATAAATTCACTCAAGAAATAAAAGTTTTTTTGAGTTGTTTGACATGCTACTTAAATATCCCTTTCACACATTATATTTTGAGAAACACTGACACACAATAAAACAAGAATGAAACTTTTATGAAAATAACTATACGGAGGACTAGATCCAAAATTAATACACTTCGTTAAAAACATTATCAGTGGTACAAAATTTTCCACAATGAAACTTTCTTTAAAGTTTTGTATCAGTAATTACAGATATGTGCCTAAGAAAAATGTATGTTATTGTTTCAAACTCTTTCACCTCATGAATTCTATGTTGTCAAGTAAACTATTTGAATTATTACTGTAAGTTAAGTAATTGAATTCTAAATCCTTTTATAACTTAATTTAATTGTTTATATTAATATAATTAATTTAATTGTTTATATTAATATAATAATTGTATATATATATATATATATATATATATATATATATATATATATATATATATATATATATATATATATATATATATATATATATATATATATATATATATATATATATATATATATATATATATATATATATATATATATATATATATATATATATATATATATATATATATATATATATGTTTAACATATAACTTGTCAAGATAATATAAATTTGTTAAATTATTACTATAAGTGAATGTAGTAAAAAAAATGCAATTAACTTACTGTAAATTTAAATAATTTCTGGACAGACTTTGCTTGATACTATCTGTAAACCTATAAACAATGAAAAATTATTATTTTTATTATTATTATTATTATTATTATTATTATTATTATTATTATTATTATTATTATTATTATTATTATTATTATTATTATTATTATTGTCATCAAATATTCAACATTGTAGTTTATCACTGTTTATTTAATTTTCTGAGAATGTTCTGGTTTGATATTATTTTCAAAATTTCAGCCTGCACATCTAGAGGACATAAAGGTTGGTTCATTTGCATATAAGAATATGTAAGTTTTATGAAAGTATAGTCAATGAAATATAAAACAGGTAATAAAAAGTCAGTAAGCAAGTGACAAGCACAGTTGTTAGACCGTTTTTCTCAAAAGTAACTTTTATACCTTGATATTAGTAAAGTTCTACTTTTAGTTTAATGGAAGACTTCTACAGAATGATCCAGTGCAAAATTGAAAATACCAAATAAAAAATGTTAAGATATTTTTTTTATCTTAAAGGAGGTGGACTCTCCTACACCACAACGATCCATGCAGCCTCAACAACAGCAACTGCAAACTGGACAGCCTCCACATGCTGCACGACAGCCAGCCCCTGATAGCATTGTTTATGCTGAACTTGATCTGAAAGATTTGGGAGACAGGAGACCACAAGTCCGACCTGATGAGGAGCGGACTGAGTATGCCGAGATACTTTACACAGCTAAGCCAGCTGGAGGACCTGAGCATACATCACCTCCTCAGCCCTAGAAATCACATGTCATTGTACTTTGGATTATCATGAAAGATATTATGTAAAGACTGAATTATTTTCCTCTATCAACCGTTTATCTTAGTTATGACCTTTTATGCAACTTTTGCTAAGGATTCATGAAACAGTATTTTTGCTTGTCTTGAATTTGGTGCTCTTCTCTTTTAACTTAATTTTTGTTGAGGTTAATGTATCTCTATTTTGATAAACTTTTGTAGTAGAAATTATGTTTTCCAACAAATTCAATCAAAATTAAGTATCTTTTTATAAACAGATTTATTCTGTGTAACCATAGTAGTCCTTCTTTGTTATTGGTCATAGTTGTAAATCTTTTAAATGGAATTTGCTTCTTCCTGCTTTATATTTGTGTCATCTCTGTATTGATGTATAAGGTATTTGTAATTTCTTCCTTTGAAGGGAAACGAACTAGCTGCATTGCTGCTGCAAATTCATGAATTGCTTTTCTACCTATTTGATAGGATGATTTTTTCATGACCTTAATGTTTTTAAGTAGAAAATGTATTATTTTGTTGTCCAAAAAATCACGCACATGCAACTAACGTGCAATCAAGTGTTCCTTGCACATTTTATGTAGAGTAGCTATACAAAGCATCAACAAATGCTGAAGTAAATATCATGACATAGCTGGAGTGACAAGTTTGACTGTTAAAATGTCTCAAACATTCTTTAACTTTTGTGTACATAAAACTCATGTATGGATTAATTGTGAATTGTTGTGTAGCTGATGTATGTTAACTAGAACAAGCAATTTATATTTTAAGATAGCAAGTATTAGTGTCCCTAAGAATATTCAAGTCTCATCAATGAGTATCTTCTTTTTCAATTATCTTAGTTTAAATGTGTGCATTTTTGTAGTGGTTTATTAAATTTTAATATGTGTTGTAAAGAGAATTATTGTGTGTACTTGTAGCAATTGTGTGGAATTTAAAAAAGATGGTGAATTTCATAATGACGAGCAGCTTATTACACAAATGATTTGGATGCTGGTTCAATTGCAAAAGAGTGCCTTAACACTCTCAATCAATGTGGCAGCATTTTAGTTCAAGAGACTTATAATGAGAAAATTTGATTTCTTGATTGATAAGGTGCAAGAAATTTTAAATAAATGGTAATGATAAACATTAATAAAAATTCTTTATAGAAATTTAGAATGAATTGAAGTAAATAAAAGTAAGTTGAACAAAGTTCACAAATTAGCCTAAACACTGAAATTCAATTACAATTTTCTTTCAAAAATGTTTGTAGATATTTTCTAAAAACTAAATTGATTGTTTATTTAATGTTACTGCAATGATGAACAAAATTATTTAAATTTTTTATAAAATATTTATCATGTTATTTTAAAGAACTGAAATTTTAACTTTATTTCCAGGTTCTAATATTCATAATACCAGTACTACTTGCATTGTAATAATTTTTATTTGTAATGGAGAAGAAGTTTGTAGAAAAGAGAAATGCATTCCATTGACATTCATGTAAATTGTATTTTTTTCCATTTTACAGAATAAAGAACCTTCATTCCAACTGATGTGTCATTTTATTTTACATTAATCAAAACCAATAGCTCCCTAAAGACACATAAGCTTGTTGCATAAGCATGTTGGGTAGGTGTTTGGGAAGATAAGTTTAATGATCCAACAAAAACTTTTGTCTTGAAAGCGAAGTTGAAGGTCAAGTCTAACTTTAGTTACATTAGATAGAATGTACAGAAAGTAACCAGCATGAACAGTTACAATACAAATTGAATAACATTAACATTCAAAAACAATCAAATATAAATTATAACAAACTAAAAATGGTTCCCTTAGAAAAATATCACATTACTGCAGGAAAAAGAAAAATGGAGTAGGTATTGCATCTTCAAAGCCTTTGGAGATAATTATGTTGATTCCATTGTTTTGTTTGGTATTTGTGTACCTCCCATTTAGTTTCTCCAAACATTCATGCACTTCAGTTTTCATACTAGTATCAACAAAGTGAATTTCAATACTTTCTGATGTGCAGCTCTCTCTCTCTCTCCCTCTCTCCCCCCTCCCAATTTCATTTCCACTACTTTCTATCGTGCACTTTGCCTTCTTGCTCTTGCTTTTACTTGTGCTGATTACTTTTGCTGTGGGAAGGTAATAATTTGTTCTTAACAGAGCATTCTGGTAAGTGTTAAGTTATAAAAACCAAGAATTAAATAAATGTAAGGAAGTGTAAATAAATCAGTCTTAATAAAATTTCATCACTTGAGTAATATAAATCAAAATCTCAAGGAAATTGCCAATAAAGGATTAGTTACACAAATTCACTGCTATAAATTCTTGGGAATTGACATCAATCACAATGTTTCACACAATAAATATTAGAAAATATTTAAACAGCATATAAAACTCAAATATTTTCTTATTGAGGTTTAATGTAAGAAATTTCTCAAAATTTATCATATCAAATATATAATTGGCAATAAAGTATGGAATTTTTTGTTCATGTGTAGGCCTCAGATATGGATTTGAGGTTTGGGGTAGTATATCACAATAAAAAATTAATAGTCTGAAGGAACCCAAAAGAAATCTGAGCTATACTTTCAATATTCCACTCAGATGTAAAGGAACATTTTTTTTATAAAACATGAAATATTACATAATACAAATAATACAATTTCAATTGTGTATAACGAGATAATTTGATGTATGTTTGTTCTAAGAATTAAGGGAAATTGGATGAAAAACCTAATGTAGATGGGGATATTGACATTGAAGCTGAATTATAGTATTTCTTACAGATATGAATCCTCTTTTCACTGCCATACTCTTACAATTATCATGGTCTTGTTGCAGCTTTATCAGTGACTCACTAATAATAATGCAATAAGATACATATTATGTTGAAGAAATACAATCTCTTGTTAATCTTTTGATAGAATTCAATAGTGAAAAACATGTCTATACAATTTTTTAACACATTATCTTTAAAGAAAATATGTTCATCGAAATTCAATGTGTTAGTTTCATTTGTAATTTGTATTGTAGAGTATCATAATTGAAAACATAAATTACCGGATATTATATAACTATTGTAAACATGAACTGTGAGTCTTATGCAAATGTTAATAATAACTAAATTAAAAGTAATATGAGAATCTGAGTTCAATAACCGGTTTTAATTTTTTTTGCAGTGTTACAGCAAAGTGTTACAGTGTTGCAGTGTTAAAGCAAAACAAACACCAAAAAATTCATAGAATTTTGAAATAATCTTTCTAAGTTGCATTGTCCATAATAGGATGAAAAAAAAGAAAGAAAGAAGAAATAAAAACATTCTGTATCAAAATATATTAGGAATCTTAATAATCATAATTAGCATATATGCTAACTTCAAATATTTTTAGAGCTATGTAATTATATTCTAAAGTTTTGTGAAAAATCTAGTGTCACTTTTACAATTGAATTTATTATTTGATTTACATTAAGAATTAGTTGAAAATAAAAACAAAGGGAATATGTTAGATTTCATTGGAAATATTTTGTTTGTATTGTAGTTACAATCAAAAAGATTATAAACACATTTCAATTCACGCAGAAAAAAGTGAATGCATTGGGATTGCAATTTATGATAGCTTTAAAATCAAGAAAATCATACTATATAATTCAAGTTTAATTAATATAAAGTTCTACAATTTTGGGTTTTTTTTTGTGGATGTGATGAACTTCAACATTTCATTTTAGTAACTTTAATTCTGAGAAAGATTCCATTGCTTTCTATGAAGGACATTTTTATTTCATGATGCATACTGATATGGAAATGCTGTACATGGACTTGCTAACTACCAAAAACTTAGCATGAATTAGATTTCATAAATAATCATCCACTTGAGAAGTGTCTGGATTTAGCCTCACTTAACATTGTTAATCCAACAAGAATTAACACTTCATACTTGAAGAGAATAACGCCTAGGTACTGTGGGGAAGGGGGAAAAAAAAATTGAAAGTATTATAAACATAATAAGTATTTTAAACAATATTGAAAGTAATATAAACAAGATTTATTTTACTTCTTTACACTTACTTATTTTGTACTATCAGTTAATCAATATTAGTGAAAGAAAATCATTAAATAGCAGGAGATGACACGTAATATATTCCTGATCATCAAATCTCTCCATTGACATTGACCAGTACAAAGTTGTTATTCAAGAACATATAGAAAATGCACCTGGAGGGTGCCTGTAAATAATTATGTAATACTAAAGAGGAGAAAGGGTTTGAGGAAGCTTTAATGCTGCAATATATAGGGGAAGGAGGTTGTTAGTTCAGAATTTCATGACTTTTTTAATTTTTCCATCATTAATGAAATAATTTATTTTTTAGATCTGTACTGAAATATTAACTAATTACATTTTTAGGTATATAAGTAAATTGAAAAAGTTATTTATAAATTGTTAAAATTAGGGGGTGGATTTTAATGAAATGTCTTTTTTTCCTTCTTTTCACTTTAAAACAATGCCATTAAGTATAGAAATTAATTTTATATTATGGCAAAAGGAAATGATCCATTTTAATTTGTCATTTATTTGCAATTTTCGTCGATTTCGACTGCCTAAATAGTTTTCTTTAACCTTTTTACGACATTTATAATGCATTTTCCGCTTATTTAATCGATTTTAATGGCATTTGCTTCAAACAATATTTACGAAATTCAACAAATGCTCATCACAGAATTCCCAAGAAACCCTTTTCGATTTCTTCCCGCATGTATCGTAATGTCCGCCGTTGTGAGTACTATGTAATTTAAAGTTTCTGTGACGCCTATCGTCGCCGTTGTCACTTCGGCCGATTTCGCGATAAAGGCAGAGATTTTTTTGTTAAGAACAGTCCAAACCAAACTTTTGCAAGCTGAGTTCTCTTGAACAAAAGGAAGAAGTCTCTTTTACATCAGTAACATTTCCAACAGCTTGAGTTGTTCATCTGAAGCGGTCATTTTTAAAACATTTTAAGAGCATTTTATTGATCATTTTGGGCGATGTTTTAAGTCATCAAAATCCGACCCCTAGTTATAATAAATGTAAATATTTTTTCATCAATAGTAAATTGATTTAATCTGTTAGACTGTAAAGAAAATAATATTCAAAACTGCTCTGTAGTATATTCTAGAATTCAATTAAATTGGCACAGTAGACTCTCGCATGATGGCGTGAGCACAGTTTGTCAGAATTTTTCTTATGTATGCGTTCTTCCTTCACTCAAAATTGTTCCCAATCTTATTGTTAGGTGCAGTCAGCATCGCCAACTAATTTTGACCATAATCGTAATTTTATTACTAGACATCGGATGTTTAGGGAAATACCTATTTTTTCCTAGCGAACTTATTTAAAGGCTGATAATATATGTGCACGAATCTTGACAAATGATGACATATGACAAAATTTTATAATGCTTATTTTTGCTTTTTTGGCATAAATGCCTTTTTTGCTTAAATGCCTTTTTTAGGACTTCTTTTGGATGGACTTAGGATTATTGGACTTTTTTGCTTTTTATATATTATATTTATACACAATGCTTTGTCAGAAAATAGGTCATGGTCCAATGTGACCAATCATTACGAAACCTTCAATTCACGTCTTTATATTTTTAAATAAGAGAGAATTCCTAAAAGTATACCAATAGATTTTCTCCATTTCCCTATTTCCTAAATACCAGCTATGATCTGAGAATGTGGTCGAAGCATGGCCTGTAATACGATGCAGAGAGAATGCTGACTTGTTTCCTCAAGAGAAAGAGAATTTGTCACCAGTGGGCGGCCAATATCTCGACCGTGGACGGTTCATCCTCCACGGCCCTTCTCCCTTCTTGGGCGAGCGAGAATGACTTGCATCTCCTGCGAAAACGAGAAAGAGAGAGAGAACGCTGATTTGACCGACAGAATACTGACTGATCGCTTCCGAGAAAAAACGATAGAGCATCTTTCGTTTCGCTTGTGTGGTTATTTGATCGCTTCCGCTGAAGATTCCGTTCAGTAGCAGTTGCACTGTTGTAAGAGTTGGTTGTGTGTACGATGGTTTAGGTATTTTTAAAACTACAATGCCAAAACACAAGCAAGTAAAGCTTCACTACTTCGTCAGTGGGTGACAGAATATTCTTGCTACACCACCGATGGTAGCATTATACTATGCCGTATTTGTGATAAAACGGTAAGTTTTGAATTTTAATTTATATATTTTTTCCTTTAAATTGTTCAAAGAACGAAAATGTTAATCTTTACACGATAAAACTATTCGTTTTACAATTATTGGTATTATCTAGGTATTAGTTGCAAGATGTTTATTTCTAGATATCTTCAGAAAAGAAATACCACCTTTCGCAGCATGAATAGACCAACATTCATCAAACTAACATCAAAATGCAAAAGAAGAGCTGTCGACAGACGTTTCTGACAATCTTCCATATCGAGCAAACACAGTCAGTTTTTCTACATGTGTCAGGTTTTGGTGAGCGCCAACATCCCATGGAACGTCATTGAAAACCCAGTATTGAAATCTTTCTTGGAAAAGTATTGTAAACAGGCGATACCGTCAGAATCAACTCTGCGAAAAAAATATTTGGATTCTGTGTATCAAGCTGCACTAACAGATATTCGTACCGACATTGGTGACCATTGCATTTGGCTCTCGTTGATAAAACGACGGACCCGTTAGGGCGATACGTTGCTCACTTGATTGCCGGGAAACTGAGCGGGCATGACGCGGGTGCTCTTGTGCTCGAAGTCACTGGAGAAAACAAATCCTGAAACAATTGATTATTTTGTAAATACAGGGTTAAAACTCTTATATTCCAATGTCATTGAAGATCAGAAGGTATTTATACTTCTCAGAGACGCAGCGCCTTATATGATTTGCGCCAGGAAGCTTTTTAAACCCTTCTATCCTAACCTAACCCATTTGACATGTCTTGTTCATGGTTTGCACCGTGTCGCAGAAGAGGTTAGGAAAATGTTTCCTTCAGTAAATAAACTGATTTCGTCAGTCAAAAAGATTTTCTTGAAATCCCCAACAATAATTAATTTTTTCGACAGAAGTTGCCAGAAACACCTCTGCCGCCCGAACCTATAGTAACTCGATGGGGAACTTGGTTGAGGGCAGTGGAATATTACTGTAAATATTTTGAACAAATTGCAGATGCTGTGAACAAACTCTCTGATGATGATAGACAGTCAAAGACGCCAAATTTGTGCTCGAGAATAGAGATCTTAAAGGTAATCTTGCATATGTAAGTTCAAACTTTGTATACCTTGCGGATGTAATTGAAAAACTAGAAACTCGAGATTTGACTTTATGTGATTTCATGTCAATGTTTGTGTCAGCAGTAGATCAGTTAGAAAAAGTTCTAAAGTGATCAAGGAAAACGAATAAGCGAACATGTTAAAAATGTTCTGAAAAAAAATGGATATGCCAACATATAGTCAGTAAGCGAAATTTTAAGTGGAAATAAATGTAAACTCCCAGAAGGTTTCAGTGTTGCTAATGTTTCACTTCTAAAATACACGCCAGTCACATCAGTATATGTTGAGAGATCCTTCTCTGCATTCAAACTGATTTTATCTCCCAAACGTCACAAATTTGAAATTGAGAACCTTGAAAAATTACTAGTGATATATTGTAATGCAAACTATTGTAAGAATAAAATGTAAAAGAGTTGTAAATATGTAAATCTTGTTTTATGTGAAAATGAATGTACTTGATTTGTGTATTTAAGTTTACAGAATAATATAGAAAAATATAAACAATTATTCATTTTATTGTGTAACATAAGATAGTGCTTTTTTCTCCTTATTTTTGACATTTTCAGTGCCTTTTTAGGCGCCTAAAAGACGTTTTTTTAGTGCCTGAACATCCGATGTCTATTTATTACATAACCCAAATAAAATTAATACAAATTGTTTTTAATGTGATACAATTTATTTCTACTTCTTGGAAATGAGGGAGGGTATTGTTGCGAGAGTTATTATCTAGGAGGTTTCAAGTGCTCGTAATTGATGCGTAACAGGGCGAGGGGGAATTCAAAATACTCCAAAGTTGCGTTACGTAATTTATGGACGGCTCCCTAGAAATGTAAATGCACATGTTGATGCGTTCAATTAGATATCAAACTAATTTGCATATTTGAACTTCATAAAATTCTCATTATTGTGCACACATTGCAGCTGAACTCATTCGTTTCATGTGTTATAGATTTACCAAAAATGTTACGTAGCGTCCGACGAATCAAAATTTGCGCGTCGATAGCTTAGGTATTCATTTGTCTACAGTTGTCACACATGTGACAGCGCAGCCCTTTAAATGACCTTCACATGAACTCGGAGCTGAAGTAAGGCAGGAGAAGCCGCACAGAGCAGGTCGAGCACTACCGGGTTACGGTGTAAAAAATTACGGTCGGGGTTGATTTGAAATAGACTTTCTGTCGGTGCAGGCGTTGGAGTTTGCGGTTTGCAGGTACAGTGTGCGCCGACAGAGATATCGCATTTAAATGACCTTATTGTATTGTTTTGCTAAGTGACATGTGGGTTCATTCTGACACAGACTGGTACTGCTAAGGTTCAACAATGTCATTTTCGTTGCCCAATAATGACACAAGTTAAAGTTTTGATTTGAATTCTTGTCATTTCAAGATACTGACACGAATTATTTCGTAGTTGAATTTGCTCTTAATAATTTGTTTAGTTAATAGAAAGTTATGATTTAAAAAAACTACAATATTTCTCAAATATTTTTCCCCATTTTCCCAATTATTTATATTATCTTGTTCTTGTCACTTGCAAACTGTCAACAGAAGAAGAATATTTTTAAGCTTTTGAAATAATCTGTATGTGATTTTTGAAGTTCTTTCAAGTGTGTAAATGAAGGAAATATGTTAATGTTGCAGCCATGTCAAGGGATAGGGCAAGCAGAAGATTTTATCGAGGAGCAAGTCAAAATGATCTCCTTGCATTTATGGATAGAGGGGAAATGGCAGCTTTAGAGAACCGATGGACATTTGAAGCTGCGTGGGAAGTTGCTAACAAAGGTAAGATTTGCCTAAAAAATCATCAGGCAAGATCTGCCCCTTGCAATATAATACTTTAGATTCACTTTATTTCAAGTTTGTTTCTTTTTAGTTGAACACTAACTTCGAGAGATGGGGATAATTTTTATTACTACAAAAAGAAATTAATGTATTCAATTGAGATATTGAATGGTTTTTGTTACTACAGAAAGTTAGTTGAACTGTAATTTCAAATGTGTTTTATCAGTTTTGAGGGGAGGGGGGTTGAAGGACATTGAGCCCCTCTCTCCATGTGCCGCTGACTGTGTAAAATAGCATCTGTCTTCATAGATCATCAACAGTTGCCTCAAGTGTAATATACACAATATAATTAGGAGTGCATTTAAGACTAGTTTTATCCCTAGTGCTTTTTGGCAATACTTGCTTGTGAGTGGGCTTATGACCTTGTCTGAAGGCACACTGCCAAGTTTTTGAGAAAAACATGTTGTGTCACAGACATTACTCTACCTATGACTCGGTAAAGCTAAAGTTATTGTGGTGTTACTGTACAAAAGTTGCATTGATGTAATAAAAATTATCCATTTTTTGATTTTTTTACTAATGTAGCAACATTATAAGTGTAAGGACATTCCGTTGTATTTATTTTTCCGTTATGTTTTGTTTGTAATTTCTGGTAAGTTGTAATGTCAACTTTCACATGAAAAATTCCAATTTTCTTAATTCTTAAATAGCTTTTAGATTGCATACATTCTGAAAGCATTTTTGTTGTGGACAAGACCTAAACCTTGTGTACAGGTTTGATACTTACTTTTGGCATGCAGTATTTGTCAGTACTTGTTATTATTATTCTACTGAGCAGTTAAGAAAATACAAGATTTTCATCAGAGTCTGTAACACCTTCAGGAACAGTCTTCTGTAGGCCTAATTCTGTTTCATTTTCTGTTTATTCTTTATAAAGTTTCAGCAACTAAGTGGTAATTTTTGTAGTCAGATGTGGAAGCTTCTCAAGACTTCAGAGACTTGCAGTGTTGCAAATGTACCATCCAGTATATTTTGACGTCCAATTGTCTTGTTATGAATTTCAGTTGGTGGCATATACACAGTTATTAGATCAAAAGCTTATGTGTCCACTGAAGAACTGGGAGAACAGTATTGTCTGTTGGGACCATATAAAGAACACTGTGCACGAACAGAAGTAGAAGAGGCTGATTTTCCTGCTCATGGTCCCTTGCAACTTGCTGTGAATAAAATGCGAGAGCAGGGTTTTAAGGTATTTTAATTAACTTTATTAATTTTTGTTGTTGTATTTGCTGGGCTAAGGCCAATTCTTTCTGTTCAAATTCAACATTTCAGAATTGTTGATTTCATTTTATTTATATTCAATATTATCCACATATTTGTCATCCATTAATTTAAACTAGAGGTACTATAGAAGCCCCTACGTTCTCACCCCTACTTGGCAATAATTACATATTATAATTTTGCAACTTCTAAATCGTGAACATTTCAGACATTGGTTCAAAATCTCCTAACCAAATGGAACACCAGAGTTTTACCTCTTTACACAGCTTAATTCTTTTTGAAATTTTAAAAGTTAAAATAAGAATGGCTTAAATGAAAGAAATTAACTGAAATTTGGGATTCAAACCTTGGTTGCTGTAGATGAGAATTGCACCTGCTGCCTCTGCATAGCTTGCAGAGTATGCTGGGTTTATTGGATTATAATGTATTCTTAATGTTCTTGTGATCCTCCTCATTTCAACTCAAAATTATGCATACATTACTAACATTTTAAAAATGTGTTCACAAGGTGATTTGAAGAGCTAATATTGATGAGTATTGCTCGTACAAGTTTTCTTGATATCCGAGCTCCCTAGTCTTCACCCAGTGCTGAACAGCACATCCCAGTCAGATACTTAGGTTCGAGTCGGAACGGCACATACCGATTTACAATGCTGGCACCGAGCATCTAATACTTTGAAAACAATCGTAGTATTTCTTGAGGCACACTTTGGCACGTTAAGTTCATGCCTACAGTTGGTAAGTCGTCTTAAACATGACGTAGTCAGAGCCCTCCTCTCCCTGCACCCTCTGCTGTGGAATATCAAGAAAGTTTGCATGTCTAGTATGTTGCATTAAAAAGAAATCTCTAGCTTCAGTATTAAAGGTTTTGAAAAACATTTGATCTTTTGAAATTTTCAAAATTCTGGAGGATCTATACATTTTGTTAAGTAAACTTCATGTTGTTGAGATTGAAATTTAAAGAAAACATTTAGAACAGTTTTTGAGAAAATATTGTTCAGAGATTTTAATGAAAATCTGATCTGCATGATCTTTATAAGTGTATTTTGCTCTATTTGAGTAAAAAAACAAAGAAAAAGCGTGGAGGCATTTTAGTGAAAATTTCAAAAATGTCACTGAGACTTCATGCAAATAACCCCAAAAATGAAAATTATTCCAGTCACAAAATTCTCTTATTTTACATTGTGCATGTGTAATTTTGAGACTACATTTTGCTTTCCTTTACGTTTCTCTATTTTTAATTGAAGTGAATTCTAATGTACACAGTTGAAAATATCTGAAACAGCATAATTGTCTATTAAAACATGATTAAAGTCACATGTTTGTAACTACATTTTAAGTTCCTGAAAATTAAAACATTAAGTAGTGAGGAAACTTCAAAAATAATTCCTTCGATTTAATTTTCTCCATATGTATTATTAGTGTCCCATTTTCCTGCCAAGCATCTGTCTTTATAATAAGCTACTTTAAAGAGTCAAGTAATTCAGTCCATTCTGTACTGTTTTAAATCTTGTGACCTTGTTGGTGTTGAAACTGATGACCTTGATGAAATCTAATTTGGTGTATCACTGATGTTAAATAACTTGTTTGCATCCATTTGAAATTTGATCAGAGCCATTTTAAGAATGCAAGGTTTTGGCTGCAGAGAAAGTGTCTTGATTTTTGTTTTTTCAATCAGTATTGTTGAATAGTAATATTAGGTTTTCTTAATTTTATACTATGATCCCTGTACTTAATAATGTACTTTTTTTATTAGAGCCCAAAATTTATTTATTTAGTAATTCTTAACTGGAAAAAGTCCTATGAATGACTAACTGATAATTGTTTTAATGTTTTTAAATTTATTGATAATGCATTAATGTTTAAATTAAAATTTAATTATGTAATATTTTATTAGTTTTGCAGCTTTTGTTGTATTGATCATACATAATGAATAGTAAATAAATTTAAATTTTGAAAGTCAGTCTTTTCAAGATTATCTTTTTATTTACAATATTTTTTTATTAAAATAATTGAATATTTTTTATTTAATTGTTAGTATGCTAAATTTGCTTTCATTCTTTCTTTAAAAAGTGTGAATTCATTTAGAGGGCAAATATATGGAACTAAAACTGGCACACATTTATGTTTTGAAGATTTTAATTATGAATGCTTTCTTGTGCTATTCATTCCTTTAATTCCTCTTCATCCTCTTTTATGTTGACATTTTGTTTTACAGTCTTTAACTGTGTTAGTGAGCTGGAGTTAGAGATGTAGTGCTTTGCCACTTCCTTTTGAGGCACAAAAAGATGAAGTCCAATTCAGATGGACAATTTCTTAGTTTTCAGAAGAAATATTTTTTGGCAGTAAGATCATTTAGCTTCACCACTCCACATTAACTCAGAAAGTTTTCTCAAGTACACTTAATGTGAGTTCAGGTCATTGATGTGCACTCTGATGTTTTGGAAATAAAGACATAAGTTTGAAAATTCAGAACGTAGTTAATGAAATAAAGATACTAAAGAAAGAGGGGCAAGAACATGTAAGATGATGGATCAAGAGGAAGAAGAGAATCAGGCAGGCTAAAGAAAAGATAGGAGGACCAGGAACTCTTCAGCAGTGACTAAGGGAATATTAGATTCAAAAGAATAGACCACTAGGTTAATCCTGCAAAGTTCATGATGATGATTATGATTATGCAAAAGTTTTTCACTTTCTGTGGAGAAATAGATGAGATATTGTTGTTTGTTAAATAAATATTAGTACAACATAGTCAGAATATTTGTAATTTTCAGTACATTTAATGAGTGAAATTTCTGAAATTTAAACAAATAAAGAACGATTTTTAATTGTTCAATATTAGTAATGAATATTTCATATTCATATATTATTTCATATTCAATATTTTTAATGAATGTGAATTCATATTAACCTATTTCATTTTTGTTTCTTTTTTGACAGCTTCATACTGGAACATGGCTTGTAGATGGAAATCCTCAAGTTATCCTTTTTGACATTGGATCAGCAGCTTGGAAGTTAGATGAATACAAACAGGAACTTTGGGACAAGACAAATATTGGAATACCTCACCTAGATGTAGAAGCAAATGATGCTGTGATCTTAGGGTACTTAGTTGCTCAATTCATTGGTGAAGTAAGTGGTACTATTAATGTTTTTTGCTTTTTATGTAGAATTAAGTTGATGATTTTTTCTTTGCTAATGTTTGAATGTTTGATAATGTTAATGACATTGAAATAAATAACATTGAAAATTACCAAATAATTTTATTTTATTTTAAATAAATGGTATATTAACTACTAAGCTGTTTTGATTAGATTTTCTTCTTTGGACTAGCTTTTGCAGTCATAGTTACATAACCTAAGCTTTGAATCACTGATGTGTTCTGTTAACATTGACAGTTTAAAACACATGGTCCTTTTTTTCAGAGCAAATTGTCTACATTCTTTTATTGTGTGATTTCAGTTTCGCAAAGCCGCAGAAGAATGTCTGGATACTCCACCACGAATTGTAACTCACTTTCATGAATGGCAGGCAGGTGTGGGGCTGATTGCCCTTCGTACACGTCATGTTGATGTAGCAACAGTTTTTACTACTCATGCCACTTTACTTGGTCGATACTTGTGTGCTGGAAACACAGATTTCTACAACAATATGGAAAATGTAAGTTAAATGTAATTTACTTTAGTGTTAGTTTCAATGTCAAAATTCTTTTATGTTGCAGACAATTTTTATCTTTATTCTTTCATGAGAACTCTGATAAAAAAAAATTAATGTAACCGTTATTATTTTAGTTTAATGTAGATGAAGAAGCTGGGAAGCGACAGATTTACCATCGATATTGTATGGAACGTGCTGCTAGTCACATGGCACATACTTTCACCACTGTTTCTGAAATTACTGGTTTTGAAGCAGAACATTTACTGAAACGTAAACCTGATGTTATTACTCCAAATGGTCTTAATGTTAAAAAGTTTTCAGCTTTGCATGAATTTCAGAATCTTCATGCTATTTCAAAGGACAAAATTCACGAGTTTGTAAGAGGTCATTTTTATGGGTAAGTATCACTTTTCTTCATCAGTAGTTGTGCTCTTGTAAAAAGACAAAGTGCATTCTCAAATTATAGTGTTATGTAATTTTATTACTTTTCTTTCAGACATTATGATTTTGATCTTGATAAAACACTTTATTTTTTTATTGCTGGTCGTTATGAATTTGGTAACAAAGGAGCTGATATATTTATAGAAGCTTTGGCAAGATTGAATCACTTTCTGAAAGTAAGGAAATTCTTTTGTGTTTAAGAAGTAGATGTTCGTTTTAAATTTTTTAGATAGTTCTATCAAATTTCTCTTAGAAAATCTTTTCTAATTTTTGTCTTAATGTTGCAGTCAGCAATGCCAGATGTAACTGTTGTAGCATTTCTCATTTTTCCGGCAAAAACCAACAACTTCAATGTGGAAAGTTTAAGGGGGCATGCTGTTACAAAGAGTTTACGCGAAGCTATCAATGAAATCCAACAGAAGATCGGAAAACGCATGTATGAAATTTGTCTCAAGTAAGTGGATTTTGTCTCCCATCTCAGTAAAAAATCAAATCAAACAACTTTTATATGAAGGCAATTGAACTTTGTTGACGTGCTTACATCTGACAATAAAAACGATGAACAAAATTTTGAAGAAATTGAATAAAAAATTTAAAATAAAAGTTACAAAGAAAACAGAGAAGATAAAAATCAAGTATAGATGAAAAAATGTATAAGTAGTAAGTACAAAATATAAAATAGATATGAAAGAACTTACCAAAACATGTTTAATTATGCATAATTTGCACACTGCACATTATGCACACTTTTACCGTCTTGCTGCCACACACAGTAGAGAGAAAGTTATGTAATGCTGTGGGAAAAAAACAGCAAATTTGTGGCAGAAAACTCTTAATTGCTGGACCCTGATAACGAAAAATGTGATTAATCCAGTTGCTAAATTTAGAAAAAAAGCCCCTCACACGTAGTGTAGCCCGAATCCATATTTTGTGGGTCCTTAATACTAAAAAGTCCATTGACAGTAAAATGTCCGTCTGTGAACTCAGTGCTTCTGTCCATCCATTTGTGAACTACCTAAACCATAAACCGCCTAAACCGTATGTAGAATTTTTTCCAAAATGGATATTTCCTTGTCTTATCTAGCTTGTCTGGAAGCTTAGCAATTTTTAAAAAACATTCTTTAAAATTTGGGAATACTTCACATGAAACTCCAGGGACATTTTCAAAATGTTCTCAAAAAAGCTCCAAAGCTTTTCTTTAAATTTTTTGAAAGAATAGAGTAAAATTCACTTGTAAAGCTAACATAGGTCCATTCATTAGGGTCATCCACAAATTACATAAAGCCAAAGAAGGGGAGAGAGGATTTGAGACAGCATTACATGGTCTTCCAGAGGGGTAGTGGTGTTTTAGTTTTATAAGGACGCCCACAAAAAACCAGGGGCCCAGGGCAGTTAATCCAAGAGGACCCCTTATTTCAAACAAAAAAATTCCCTCCTCTCCTAATAAATTAACAGAATTCATTTCTCCATGCATCAGAAATAACCTATAGCATTATAATTGGATTAGAGATGCATACATTTTTCATTTCTTTCGAATGAATAAAAATTCAGGCCCCCAATTAAGTTGTGGCCTAGAGTAAGTTGCTCCACCTGCCCCCCTTCTGGACCCCCCTGTTGAAAGTTTTGTAACAGAGATTTATTTTTAAAATTTTTCAATATGTGCTTAAATAATTCCTTTTATTCACACTAAAACATTAAAATATTAACAAATTAAATTAAAAAGTAAAAATAATTTAAAAAGTAATGACAGTGAATGGTTTTTTTCAACAATGGAAATTGATTGAATCTGTAAGATTATGATATTATTCAATGTGGAATAGTATATTCTAGAATCCAGCATACAATGCAGTATTGCTTAGACTTTTGAGAGCAATGACTTCACTCCAGCTGCTGAATTATTCCGATTGCATTTATTTCATTGTATTTGCAGTGGTCGATTACCAGCACCTGGAGAACTTCTGCTCAAAGAGGATACAGTAAAAATAAAGCGATGTATTTATGCCCTTCAGCGGGACGGTCTTCCTCCTGTCACTACTCATAATGTGGTAGATGATTGGAATGATCCTGTTCTGAATGGAGTTCGGCGGTGTCAGTTGTTTAATACCTGCCATGATCGTGTGAAGGTGTGTGTCTCTCTCAGATATTAAATATTACTGTTAGTTTACAATTTAATAGACATAAGCATAAAAACAGCAATTTATTTTTGCAATTTGATTTGAATGTTTCATTGGTTTGTAAGGTGTTAAATTGGCTACGATGGCTTACAGCAATTCCTGTTGCCACCGCAGTGACCCCTAGGATTTGAATTCTACAATGACACGTTTTTTAAACTATAGCTAGATAATTAAATTTGTTCAAAGAAGATCAAAGGTGTCCAACAAGGTGACAGGAAAGGTGACAATTATATAGCTAGATAGATTGAATTCCGGTACTGTTTGGAGGAAAACTCTAGCTGCCAACTGCTCTATTCGGTAGTTTCACATGGTTTCTTTGTTCAACACCAAGCCAATGCTGGAGCAGTACCTCAATAAACAGCTCTTGAACTCAATGCAATCTTTCCTTCCACTCCCTTTACATACACACGCACAACACTTCCACTCTTGTAGAGTTCTTAGAGGTTGCCCCAGCAGGGTGGTGTCTCATTGGCAGAGATAAATGGGAACATCTACAAATGGACATGAAGGTCATTACTGTATCTCATCTCCCAATGGGGGAAGAGCACTGCTACCTTCCAGTATCGTCTCCTATATTCTTTCAGTTGTATAGATACCTTTTTTCTGACACGCAACCAATCTTTATAAATGAGATCTCTAAAGAAAGAGAATTTCACGGAGGCGTGTTAAAAAAAAAAAAAAAAAGCATTAAATATTCATGTCATATGCAAACTGCAACACTTGGCCAGATTTGTGAATCTATATTGTTAAATACCTTCTAAATGAAGCATTTTAAGGCCTTAAAAACTAAAATTTTGAGGTCAAAAGCCTCAAAGAAATATTCCTCACATCATATTGTACAGGATGAGATCTTCAACATTCTATTACATTTTTGCTGGTTTGACACTTCTCGATTCTACCCCCACTTGTTCAGAGCCTGTAGAATTGCAACTGTATGTGAAATTAAACTAATTACTTGATTTCTATGCGATTGAATGACATGGGTGTACCTCTCTGCTCGGTAATAATGTTAAACAATAGTTTGTATTGACAAGGATGTATTGTATTGTTATCAATTACAAGGAGACCTACAGAACAAGTGATGGAGGATAAGAGGGTCTTGATGAAAGATATATTACAGGCTTAATAGGGAAATGGAAAAACAGGGAAGAGGATAGGGTTTAACATGTGAGAGTTTTCGCACGGCTATGGTAGTATAACATATAACAAGTACAACATTTATGGGTCTATTAACTGTTGCAGTTGATCATCTGAAATCATAAAATAATCAATTAATAAGGTATTATACAAGATGGTGTTGCTAATTTTTATTCGTGTAATTGTAATCATCATGGGTTATTGCTTCTAATGACTTCAATACATCATATTTTTTTTAATTTGCAAAACATATTAGAAATATTTTTAAAAAATTGTTTTTTTAAAGATTGTGAAACAAAGTACAGCTAAGAATAGCGGAGGGAAGGAAACAAGCAGTGTTGGACGAAAAATCTCAGAACAAAAGAATTTTCACCAACATCATTATCATGACTTGCAGGATCAATGACCAGGGAGCCTGTTTCTGGTAAAAGTATTATAGTATTGTGCTTTGGTCCCTTTATTTTTGAACAGACCTTGAACGGCTAATGGAGATGAATTATTTCACACTTTTCATTATTATTATTATCATCATGAAAGATGATAATAATAATGAAAAGTGTGAAATAATTCATCTCCATTAGCTGTTCAAGATCTGTTCAAAAATAAAGGACCAAAGCATAATATAATAATATTGACGAACAGACACATAAACATTCAAAATGAAAGTATTATATATATGAAAATGACTCTATGACAGAAAACTGCCTACTATGTATATGGAATGGTTTTGAGAACTATAATTGATTATAACCAGGGCAAGAATTTATTTTTAAATTTAGGTTATTGCTGATATAGTGCTGATAATCACGTTGTCTGGCAATGGTCTGAATAACATGTTATCAGTAACATGTTAACAATAACAGTTGATCATCTGAAATCATAAAATAATCAATTAATAAGGTATTATACAAGATGGTGTTGCTAATTTTTATTCGTGTAATTGTAATCATCATGGGTTATTGCTTCTAATGACTTCAATACATCATATTTTTTTTAATTTGCAAAACATATTAGAAATATTTTTAAAAAATTGTTTTTTTAAAGATTGTGAAACAAAGTACAGCTAAGAATAGCGGAGGGAAGGAAACAAGCAGTGTTGGACGAAAAATCTCAGAACAAAAGAATTTTCACCAACATCATTATCATGACTTGCAGGATCAATGACCAGGGAGCCTGTTTCTGGTAAAAGTATTATAGTATTGTGCTTTGGTCCCTTTATTTTTGAACAGACCTTGAACGGCTAATGGAGATGAATTATTTCACACTTTTCATTATTATTATTATCATCATGAAAGATGATAATAATAATGAAAAGTGTGAAATAATTCATCTCCATTAGCTGTTCAAGATCTGTTCAAAAATAAAGGGACCAAAGCATAATATAATAATATTGATGAACAGACACATAAACATTCAAAATGAAAGTATTATATATACGAAAATGACTCTATGACAGAAAACTGCCTACTATGTATATGGAATGGTTTTGAGAACTATAATTGATTATAACCAGGGCAAGAATTTATTTTTAAATTTACGTTATTGCTGATATAGTGCTGATAATCACGTTGTCTGGCAATGGTCTGAATAACATGTTTTTTCCTATCTTCTTGTTGTCAGAAACTGTGTGTTAAAGCCTTTGTAGTAAATCTTATCCCAGCTTTATCTTTGATCTAAGTCATTGGACTCGATCTCTTCCATTCTCAAACTTTTTCTGTGTTTTTATGATGAAAATTATGTTTTTTTCCAAATATTTTGTTTCATTGTCAAAATTATATTGAAAAAAAAAAAAGAAAAAGTAAGTTCCTTAGTGAATTTTTGACTGGTTGAACAACAATGGTGTGCTTATCCGAAGGGGTTCTCAATGGGCTTGATGATGATGATGATGATGATGATGATGATGATGATGATGATGATGATTTACACCATTCACTTAAAAAAATTCAGTGTGTGTGTGGGGGGGACATTAAACTTTTAGTTGTATGAGGGGACACAATCCTCAAAAAGATTGAGTACCTTTGATCCCCGAGTTGGAAACAAGAAACATGAAAACATATTGAACAAACCATTTTGTCTTAATCATGTTTTACTGCAATAGTTCTAATTGTTATTTTCAATTGAAGGTTAATGATTTTCAGAAATTCTTGTGTCTGTAATAGGATTTTGCTTTTCATATCTAGATTGTATTCCATCCAGAATTCTTATCATCTACCAACCCTCTGTTTGGTCTGGACTA
Organism: Teleogryllus occipitalis; assembly: GCA_011170035.1. Classification (NCBI taxonomy): domain Eukaryota; kingdom Metazoa; phylum Arthropoda; class Insecta; order Orthoptera; family Gryllidae; genus Teleogryllus; species Teleogryllus occipitalis. Next base: position 9,271 of record BLKR01015325.1, on the reverse strand, counting down.
TGAAGAATTTGTGCGAGGTTGTCATTTAGGTGTATTTCCAAGTTATTATGAACCCTGGGGCTATACACCAGCTGAATGTACTGTGATGGGCATTCCATCCATCACAACTAATTTGTCAGGTGGGTGTTTCAACATAGGATTTTATAATCACTTGAAATAAATATGTTAAAGCTTATTTCCATCAAGAAAGTTTTAAAATTTTAATATGGTACACTTAAATTATAAATTAAAGCCAATACCATTATACATTTTGAATTAAATTTATAATAGCCTTCAGTATTAATAATCAAGTTATAACTGAAAACCTTCTTTTATATTATAATCAAAACTGCTTGTTAATGAGATTTTATTTATGTTCATGTTTGTTCATAAAATAAAATTCAAGTCATACTATATTTTGTGAGCTATTTTCTTGGTTATTTCAACTCACTTTTGATCTATGTTTCACTCTTTGTAAAATCTCATACTTGGTTTGTTCTGATGGTGTATAGAATCATGTGATTGGCTCTTTTATAAAACCATAACCGTATGTTTGTTAAGTGTTGGGTTTGTTTCCCATAAATATTTTTTTCTCCTTTTTGAAAGATTAATAAAATACTTTTTTCTTCAGGTTTTGGATGCTTTATGCAAGAGCATATAGCTGACCCTATGAGCTATGGGATATATATTGTTGACAGAAGATACATCTCCCTTGAAGGGTCTGTGCAACAATTGGCCCAATTTATGTATGACTTTTCAAGACTCAATCGCCGCCAACGAATCATCCAACGTAACCGAACTGAACGACTTAGTGATTTATTGGATTGGAGAAATTTGGGCATTGTAAGTGGAATATTATATATTACCATTTTTATCTGTCAATTAAGTAATTTGAAAATATTATGTATATTAAAATTTAATTAACAAAATATTAATACAGTGATAAATAGAGCCTGGAAATTCAGACATTTATTTTTACTGAAATAGACACGCGAAGAGGCATTGTATTTTAATAAAGTTGGGGTGCATAAAGACGTATAAAATAGGACATGTGCACATTGAGGACAAGTAATCAAAATAATTTCATAATAATTAAAATTATTTACATATTAATTTTAACACTGGTATGTACATCAGCACCTTCATGGAAACTTGATCTTCCTTGTAATCTTGATTGCACATATCTATCAAATATTTCTTCAAATTTGCTATGATCATTTATCAAAAAGAATCACTTTTCGCTCTTCTGAAAAACATTCTCAGTGGCTCAGTAAATTTCAGCACAAGTACAAATTTGTTTACTGCCAATGCCAACTCTACAATGTGCCTCTGTGGACTGAACTATTCTTACCTGCAAATAGGTTTTCTGTTAGAGTGTGTTTTGAGGAGAGAAAAAAGAAAATATTGATGTGAAATGAAGAAAAAAGTCAAAATACTTGAAATAAGCATTGAATGCTTAAACAGGGAAAATAGAGAGGGGGAGACTAAATAAAAATCTTCTAATATAAAGCCTGTTGGTTCGGAATTTTGTGAGATGCATAGAACGTAGAAGAGGTATTTAATCACCACACACATTCATCATGTTCACTACATGGCAGCACAAGCGGAAGTGAACGAGAAGTACATGTAGCAAGATAAGAATGTTCACACAGATGGCACTGTTAACTGGCACAGTCTAATCACACTGAGCACATAAAATAATATTGTCCCAACAATGCCAGAAGTAGTTACATCTACCTTATTCTTTCATTTAGAGTCTTATAATCATAATAATGTGAAGACTAGGTAGCTTGTGGCTCAGAGCAAAGTCACTTGCCTTTCACCGAGGAGGTTCACGTTTGATTTCCGGACAAGCTCATGTGAAATTAGTTCCAACAAAACGAGTCTGCCTGCTTCACAGCGGCTAATCAAACCTTAACCCTGTTCCTTTCCTAATTCTTTCCCAATTATGGGCGCTTGTTAGTGATGCAGGGGCATGCATTGTAAGCGACATGTAGGTGAAGATGCTACTTGGTGGTCCTCTTGACAACTGACAGACAAGACATTCATAAATAATGAATATTAAGGGAGGATTACTCCCCAAGAAAATAAAGGGCTCAATGCTTGACCAGGGGCTAGGGGAAACCCATTGTGTTGATTAATGGTATGAATAATTACAATGATTAAGACACAATAAATTTAAAAAAAGGGGTATTTTGCCAAACATTCAGTCCCCAGTTATAAATAAAAAACACAAATATCCCACTTCTGATTTTATTTAATAATTTTTTTATTCATTTGTATGAAAGTGGTGATTTTGAGTGTAGATTATCTTGAGTGTGCAGCCAGTTATTACACTTTCTACAAATTTTTTTTTTTTTTTCTTTTTTTTTTTTTCCTGCAATTTCTTTCTAAACCATATGTGCTTAAGACTTATTTTTATCATTGCAAATCAAAAAATAGTAAACTGTCTCTGAAAATACTTCTACTATTTTCAGTATTACCGTCATGCAAGGACAAAAGCTCTCCACAAAGTATATCCTGAGATGGCTGCTCTAGAGGAAGAGCGTTATCTTTCGAAGCTCAATTATCCACGACCTCTGTCTGAACCCCCTTCTCCTTCCTCTTCTCGTCCGACTACGCCAGCAGCTTCGGTCCATGGAAGCGATGATGAAGAGGACTCTGTAGATGAAGAGAAAGAGGTATGTGGTAATTAAATTAAAAAGGAATCTGATATAATTTTTTTCACATTAATTTTAGTTAAAGATTAGTGTGTAATTTAATATCATGAACATTTTGTTTGTGGCGTAGATAAAATATTCCACGTCTTTTGAAATTATTGTAAAGGATTCACAGGAAAAAGCATTTCTTAGTAACAAAGTGGGCCTTTTTGTGTTTTTGCAAATTGTTTTTAAGAAGAAATATATGTTTGTGTATTATTGTATTCTCCGAAAACGAGACTACATCTTCATATTAATTTTTGAAAAGCCTAATTACATAAACAATTTTACTAACCAGAAATTTTTAATGTTCAAGTGGAAGTTTCCTTATGAAAAGCAGTTAGGTTGATTTAAAGAATCAGAATTGTTAATTGCAAAATATTCTTGAAGATGGTGCGGAAAAGCTATTTATTCTAACTGAACATGTAGTCTTTCAGTTTTCATGTATTGATGGTGTCATGATTTTTTCCCCGAATTAAGCAATCCAATCCAATTATTCATTTCCTTGTAAATAATGAGAGAACAAAATGCCTGGAAATTATGAATTATCAGTGTTTGAATAATTTGCAAATTGTTACCTGGCCTGAGTGCCTCAAGCTTCCTAACAACATATGCTAGAGGACTTGGATTTTAAAGAAATTTAATGTAAACATCTATTAGAGTAAAAGGAACAAAAGTAAGGGACTAGGATCACATTCTCTTCCATGGTTTTTATTTTTTCAAAAATTTGTTTTAAATTGTTTTGTTCAATTTTGTCTACAACTTAGAGTGTTATAGATGCAATATCATATTATAATTATGGAAAATTTAATTTCAGGATTCATCCCTAGGAGAATTAAATTAAAATGATACAATTATAATTGAGATTACATTTAGATTTCATTGCATTAGAAGTCTGTTAATCAAAATTTTGTTTCAGCTTGAAGAATTGGCTGTAAACAGCAGTGATCATGGAAGCCGGTAGTGACTAGATTGCTCTCAAGTTTTACATAGTCTTCCTAAAGGGCCAACTAAAGTGACAAACATCAGTTCCTATGTTAGTGTTGTGCCAAGTATTGCCATATTATCATAGAAGTAAAAAATGAGAGAATCGTAGGCTAATGTCTGCTGAACTTTCAGCCAGTTAAAGAAAATGTATTGTTACCAATCGTGTTCCAGTTTTATATCAGCTCGTGTTTTTATCTTAAGCACTGCCAAGATAATGAGTGTTTTATTGTTGTTTGGGATTAAGATATTGCTGTTTTATGGGAGATGGGCATTTTATTGGAAGGCTTCTGTGACTGTGCAAGAGAATTATCTTTTTATCAGATCTGGTGGCTTAATATGTATATTAGATACTGTAAGAAAGGTAAAGAAATGTCCTCTGGCAGTGAGATGCAGCACTTGCTTTTTATACTTCATTCCTTTTAGTTATCCTGTAGCTCCAACTTTCTTTTATGTAGATGTTTGTTCCTGTGTTGTTGAAGGTAGTTTGAGAATTCAGAGGATGTCTCAAAACACATACAAGTTGAGCAGGAGACTGGTCATATCACTGATAACTTTGAGGTAGGAAACACATGGTTTCAATGACCATATTGACAAAGTATGAAGGGAGTGAAGGAGGGGGGCTTGTTACCTGCCTAGGCAATCTTATTTCATTCCAAGAATACAACAATTGCCTATGGTATAACCTTTCATCTTAACTTTCTCCACACTTCGGAGGTTGTTAACCTTCAATTACAGGCAGTCTGTTAGGATTTGAAAATTCTCCACCTGGATAGGGAATTAGCATTTAACCTAGTTTTTAGGTTTGAAGCATTTCCCTTATCTATTTGTTCATTTTGCCTTGCTGCGTTTTCCCTCTTCTTTCTTGTCTCCCTTGTTTTCCAAAAACTTTATCCTTTCCTCTTGTTTCATCTCATTGAGCTGGTGTTTTTTCTAGTCACTTTTTTGTGGAAACCTTTAGAGTTGTGTAATTTTTTCTGTATTGGGAAGTGTTTTTGTATCATTTTATTTACCTAATTTATAATTCCAATATCTTTAAAAATATTCTGTTAGTTGTTTTAGCTAAGAAACTTAACTGATATTTACTATAGACTAATAGAGCCCTACAGACTAGTTTGTAGGTTTTGGCATTTATTTTGCAAGAATGAAAAAGGTTGTTTTTTTTATTATTTGTCTTTATGGTTCCAACATACATATATTAGAAAGTTTCATAATACATATATTAGAAAGTTTCAGTTTCCAAAATTTTATTTTTCCTATGCAAGACCTCTTTAAGCAAAACTTGCATATACTCATTTAACAGATGACTGGAAGATTTTCTGTCAAGAACTGAGGAGTGTCTGTTGACACATTTCAAACTCATCTGACCCTTACACAATTCAAACAAACAGGTTCTACTGGTAGATGAAGATACTGACAAATAGAAAAGCTTTATCTTAAAAATTGAACAATCCATTCCAAACATTTGGTACTCATCTTGCAGGTTAAAAGGTTAATTTGATATTTTCTCAGGTACATTCCATACATCTCGCAGACACTTAACTGGAGCAGTGGCATGTTTGATTGACTAGTCTCCAGGCTCTGCTCTTACATTTTATTTCACATATCTTTTTTTTGTTAATTTGAGAACCCTGGGTTTTCTCTCTCCAAAACTCAATGAGTTCTTCCACACTTTGATTTTATTTAGAGACATCTGTAGTATTTGAAAACTGTACATTATTGATTTGCAAAAATTAGTAGCAGGAACGATGTTTATCTAGTCAGTCATTATTAGGAACTTTCATTGATCCTTTGAATATTTGAACAAAGAATATTTTATTGAGCAGTTTTATACATTTCTTGAATTTGTGTATAATGTCTAATAGTAGGATGTAATAGTAGCAAGTTTCCTGATTTGCTTTAGTTAGATGATTCTTGCGCTAAATTACGTTAATTTCTGAACATTAGAGGTAAAAGGTTACTTGCTGCTTGGGTGTGATTTTATAAATAATTATTAAAAATTTTATCTTTTGATATTCTTTAATGAACGTTTTTTCTGAAGTTGTGATGCCATGTGAGTATCATATTTAACAAGCTACTTAATGCACTGGTAATTAATGAGAAGATATAATGTTACCACATAAGAATCTCAAGTTTTTCCAGAACTTGTCAAAATGTTTACTTGTATGGAGTAGTTGGCCAAAGGATTTCTTATGCCCATTTGTACATTGATGTAAATATTACTAAAAGTTGATCTGGAAGAATTAGAGAAAAGTCTACAGACACACTACTTTCATTTCAATGAAAGACATGAAATTTTGTTGACCATGTAAGTATTTCTCCTCAGAGTTTTCTTAATACATTAAATTTTCAAATGAGGTTTTACATGTATTTGCGAGATAATTTGCGCAGAAGTGTTGCCCTAGCAACTGTACAAACTATTCCTGGAAGGAACATTAGAATTCAAAAAATACAAATCTTCAAAACTATTTTTATGGTATAACCAATGTTGTTTTTGAAAAACCAGTAAGTACTCTCGCTTCCAGCTGTTTTATGATGTTTCTTACCATTTTATTAGAGTAGTTAAATTCTTCCACTTCTAACCCATAACTACTAATGTTTTCACTAAATTATTCTGGTGGTGGTGTAAAAGCACTGCTAATGAATGTATTGATAAAGTGTGTGAAAGAAAAATTGTAATGTGTAATGCTGTAACATGACATTCTCAAAATTGCAGTTCTGTGAAATATTCTCAGGTAAAAATGTGTGTACAATTTACAGGCCTTTATATAACTAATGAAACACACTCCACCCAAATAAAAAGATCTTCAAATTATCTGTGACTTGATCTATGACTACCTTATAGTAGTAAAATAATCAAACGACTAATTTGTAGAAAAGTAACTTATACTGATAGCTTTTTTCGTTTTCCTTCCTGCCAGTATAAATGGAGCCTTTTTGCTAACTTTAGAATGTTGCTAATATCAGTTTATAAATAGTAAATTGTGACTGTAAAATATATTATTTAATAACAAAAACAGTATAACTTTGATTAGGTGTACAAAATGTGCATAGCCTTTTCTAGAATTTTGATTACCATTCCTGACATAGAATTGATGTAAATAAATATGAGGTGAGGTAGCAGCTCTGGCCCATTCAGTGGGGATGTTGGAAGTACATGTCAGAGGGGTTGGATAATCTGTACCTTTCATCAGTTGGTGCACTGCACCACTTACAAATGAGCATGAAATTATAAAGTATATTGGGGTTATAGGTGTAGGGTGTCCAGCTAACGAATGGTTTCTTATAAAAAACATTTATATTTATGCTGGATTTAAAAGTAATTTCTATTTAATTTTTGTCATTTACATTGTATACAATTGGAGATATAGAGTACTATTCATTATCATTGAAAATATTTTGCAATATGTAAAAAAAAAACAACCTAAATTAATGAATTTTCGTCATCAACCTTGAGGGAGGGGGAGACGGAAGCCAAATTAACCTCTTTCTCACCGCTAGTGCACTACTGATAAAATATCAATTATTTATTATTTTTACATAGATTTATTCGTAATTCTGATATAATTAATAAGTTGAGTACAATTAATGTTCGTCTTATTTTAATTCTCAAGAAAAAGAAAGAAAAATATTCTGGCTCCTTGCTGTTCAGTTTCCCTAATTATACATGACCTTATTTTAAGATTGTATTTGAACAACAAATTTTATTAAGGAAAAAAGCTCTATCTTCAATATTGTAGTTGTCTTCAATAATTGTATGTTTAGAAGATTTGCTATTTTTTAAAAAAATTAGTGATATCAATCGAAAATGGAGACCTGCACCATTATTTTAAGTGTCGTTTATGCTAACCGAGGGCAAAGTTTAATCAAACAATTTGGAGCTATTTTTGAAAAAATTTTGAAAATGTTGAGGTTTCATGTAAAGTATCTCCAAAAATTAAAACTTCTGTTTCGAACTTGCAGGCCCTGGATTTCGTTTAGATCAGTGGTTGCCAAACTTACGAAGCTTGTGAGCAACCATACCATTTTCAATCGTACTGTGAGCTAATAAGAAACCCAGTGGTGGATTTAGGCATGGGCATTGTGGGCTCTAGCCCCTGGGTGGCAAAATTTTGGGGGATGACAAATTTTCTTTAATCCAAAAGGTTTTATTTTATATTTGAAAAATTACACTGATCTGCGATGAAATTGCTGCCTCTGACGTTCTAATGTTTTGGGGGTATTTTTAGCATGCTGAAATCAAATTCAAAGCCTGAAAGTTCCTATCACATACCATTTAATTTGTTTAAAAATTTTATTTTATTTTCCTTATAGCGTAATATTCGTATGTCCAGAGTCATTATATAAATGGCAGTACTTAACCATGTGTAGTTTTATAATGTAAAGATTTGTATTTATGCATTATACAAAATTTATTTAGAATGTTTTTAATGTGTTTATAGTAAACATTGAGGGTACCAGATGATTCTTCTCTGATACAGGGTGCGAGCGCCTAAAGAAGTTAGAATGAAATAATGTGCCCCATGCCATTATTCTATGTAGATAGCCAATCCTTGGTTACAGATACATTCTTATTTTATCTTTATGAAAACGTATGTTAATAGTTTTAGTTTCTTTCACATTGCTTTAGTATATGTTATTTGGAAAATAAATCAGTTTAAAGCTGTATTGTGGAGTAGAATGTTGTGAATTTGTAGTCCAGTACGAAAGCATATTTACTATGTCCCATTGCTCATGTATCCAGAGCACTTTTGTTATACATGTGGGAAATACACATTGCCAAAGCAGAGGCGTAATGATTTTGTAAAAGAATCATATCTTGCCTATTTTAGAATCAAACTTTGAGATCCTCAGAGAATCATACGCAAATTTGCAACTAATGTTATTGCAAGTAAACTGCAGTGAACACAATAGGCAAGTTTGTGATGATTTTAAAGTTCTTACGATGCTGCTGGGTCAACAATCTGGTTTTACCAAATGTCTATGCTTTCTTTGCTTGTGGGATAGTAGGGCGCAAGTTGATCACTGGAATAAGAAAGGCTGGCCACCTTGAGAAAGTTTGGAAGTTGGTGTAAGAATGTTGTACGCCAAAACCTTATGAGTCCTTCTAAAGTTTTGCTGCCACCTCTCCACATTAAGCTTGGCTTAATCAAACAGTACGTAAAGGCTTTAAATAAAGAAGGACACTGTTTCATGTAGTACATATGTGAGAAATTCCCAGTAATATCTGAAGCAAAATTAAAAGAAGGTATATTTAAGGGTCTTGATATAAAAAAAAAAAAATGATGTTCAATGTAGCATTTAAAAATTATGGATGAAAAGGAGAAAGTAGCATGGATATGTTTCTGTTGAGTTGTTTCAAAATTTCTTGATAACAATTATCCCAATTATTGAAACATTGTGGCTAACATGCTTGAAGCATACGAGGAACTTGGTTGTAACACGAGTATGAAAATTTATTTCCCGTTTTACAGAAGTACTTTCTCGAATAAGAAGCAACAGGAGTGCAGTTTGTGTTTCCAATAGTGAAGAAAACTAGACAAAATAAAGCAAAAACACTCTGCTGACTTGTATTAACCACCACACACATTAATTTCAGTAAGTTGTAT
>BLKR01015324.1:0-82328 GCA_011170035.1 Teleogryllus occipitalis | reverse complement strand
TTTGGGGGTCTGAAGTCGCCCAGGGTCTTGGTAGTGTAGGCAATGCTAGTTAACCTACACCAGTAAGTGCCGAGAAGCCCTCCTGTAATGGGATCGCAACCGTATGGCCGTAATAGCCGCCTGTAATGGGTTTGCCGTTGCGTGGCCGACAAGTCCACTCTCTCACCTCCTCGCGGTGGCCCCTGGTAATGCATCTCAGGGCAACTCGAGGTGCAGCCAAGAGGGATGGGCGAAAGGCGAGTCTCCGGCGCCTTAAAACGGGAGCATCTAGCTAAGGGAAGGAATTCCCTAACAGAAAAACCATCTCGTGGACCCCACGTCACGGGGGAAGGGGGTTGGGGGCCTGCAGCCCACGACCCCGTCGTGCTCCTCGGAGCGACTGGCAGCGGACACTTTGGACGAAGCCTCGGACGCGGGAGCGCATGGTGGCGCGCCCCGTGAACAACAGGCCACCATTTATGACGACCCTAGCTTGGAACGGTTCACGATTAGGATTCCCTTCGAGGCGAGTCGCTGCGCATATTGTGCCCAGAAGGCCTTGTGGAGGCTATATGGCCACTGATCTGAATAACATGGTTCGGCATCACGATACTATCCATAGTGATGTCCCCCTAATCTTTTCATGCTCCAAATGCAGCAAGAATTACAAAGGTAAGCTCTCCGCTTTGAGTCATTTTCCTAAATGTCCGGGTCCGAAAACATCTAAAGGAGATTTTATATGTGAGTTATGCTCCGCCAACTTTGCAACTAAATCAGGGCTCTCACAACATTTGCGCCATGCTCATCCAGACGCAGCTAATAAAGCTCGAGCTGCCAAGGCACAACGTAGTGGTAGGACTGCTATGCCTAGAGCAGGGAAAATCTTCTCTTCGGATGATATTATGAAAATGGCTGCATTGGAGAAAGAGCAACCAGAGGCGTCGAACGAGAATTTGGCTGCTCTGCTGGGTAAGACCACCCGACAGGTGGGTGAGAAAAGAAGAGAGACTTCATATCGAAGATATTTAGCAGCCATTGGAGATGTAGCTACTGTGATTGCAGAATCATCATTGTCCCCATCTGATGGTCGGAGGTCCGGTGATTCAGTTAGACCTTCTACTAAGTGCTGCTGTTATCGCATCCCCTCCCAGGGTTATTAGCCCTCCGAAAACTCCAGTGAGCCAAATCCCTATGCTGATTTCTTCTTCTCCCCTGTATCGAAGGCTTAACCTCAAGACAAGAAGAAAGTCGGTGATCCCCTGTTCTGACACTCTTCCAAAGGGGGCCGAAACGTCTTTACAGGTAGAGATAAGCAAACAGCCTCGTGTTGATTCCCTTCCAAAAAGTCGGCCCACAGACAGTGACCCAGAGGAACTTGCAAAAGTAGACATTACCTCCCCAGAGGCAGATAGGGGGCGATTCCCTTACGAGGAGGCCGCTACAGTTTCAGAGATGAATCAGGAGCTTTCGGGTGTGCCCGTCCTCTTTGATTCTGTTTTATGTGTTATTGACACGGCCCGTTCCGACACCGCTGGTCGGTTAGGATGGGACCAAACTTTTATTGAGTCCCCGGCTGCTATGACGCCCGGGGACGCAACTACTGAAACTAGTCTTAACAGGGCCACACTAGATGCCACACCTAACTGGAAGGAAAACATTTCAACATGGATAGGAACATGGGGTATTTCTCAAACTAATGTAGATCAAGAACTCTTTGAGGTGGGAAATGAACTCAAAAGAAATATTCAATCCCAGGACCAATTGAACGAGACCTATGCCAGGTTGGTAGAGATTTTGGGGGCTACTCTGTACCCACCACCACCAGGCCTAAAAAGCCCCGTAGGCATGGAGGCAAACGCGCCAGGAAGCGCTACTCTTATGCTAGGGCGCAGGATCTTTTCAAGAATGATCCAGCGCTTTTGGCAAAGTGCATTAGAATGGGCATTGACTGTACTAGTGTCGACCAACAGCCCCTTAACAGGGATGAGGTTAATGACCTGTACAAATCCATTTGGGGTAATACGCCCCCAATTCGGCTTTCCGAATTAAGAGAGGATGATAAATTTTCGACACCTGAAATGGACCCAGACATAATTCTATACGCGGTGCAAGTTGCCGAAATTAAAAGTCGGCTGGCTGGGATGAAAAATGCCACAGCTCCAGGACCAGATAAGATAAAAGTTAGCAATATATCTTCAGGAGCAAAAATTGAAATATTGTCCCTATTGTACACCCAAATTTTATACACTGGTTTTGTGCCTTCTGGGTGGAAAGCAAATCGCACCGTCCTTATACCAAAAGAGGGTAAGGATAATAAGTTTGTCACTAACTATCGCCCAATCACAATTAGTTCCCTGCTGTGCAGAATCTTTTGGGGCATTATGGACAAACGCATTCGATCCGTGGTGACGTTCAATCCACGACAAAAAGGGTTTATTCCTGAACCTGGCTGTTTCGCCAACGTTCAAATTCTTCACGAAGCAGTCAGTGACATGAAAAAAGTGGAGGGTGGTGTCGGCGCTGTGCTAGACATATCTAAAGCATTTGACACTGTTCCTCACGCGGCGATTCGGTGGGCTCTATCCAGGAAAGGGATCCCCGACGCCTTTACCAATTTGGTAATGGACTCTTACACCGACGTTTCCACAGTCATTCAGCACCCCTCGAAAGGCATTGAGGTGCCAATTCGTAGAGGAGTTAAACAGGGGGACCCCTTGTCCCCACTCCTTTTTAACCTCATTATGGAGTGCTTGCTTGAGAAATTGGATAACATGTCGGGATATCCGCTATTGGAAAGGCGTGTATCGGTATTAGCATTTGCTGATGATCTGGTGCTGTTAGCAAAAGATGCCCCACGAGCTCAAGAATTGGTTGATATTGTGGTGGAATATCTTGGGGCCCTCGGAATGACATTGTCAGTCGCGAAGTGCTCATCATTCCAAATTACAACCTTTGAACGATCCTGGTTCATTGAAGACCCTTGTCTGGAAAGGTTGGGGGAGAGAATTCCTCTGGTCAGTGATGATCATACCATAACATACTTGGGAGTGAACTACTCTATCTGGAACGGCTTCCCATGTAAAGCATCCATATCGAATTTGATGGAAGCAGTGACGAGGCTACAGAAGGCGCATTTAAAGCCCACTCAGAAATTGGCATTACTTCACACCTACATAATGCCACATTATCTCTACCAATTAGTTTTATCGATGCCATCTATGTCGATGCTCAGGGAAGCGGACTGTCAAATCAGAGTGGCAGTCAAACAGTTCCTACACCTGCATATGAGTACTGCAGATGGCTTATTTTACCTGGCCAAGAGAGATGGAGGACTGGGATTGCTGCGGCTCGCCTAACACGTTCCTAGGGTAGCGCTGAACCTAGGGTTACGACTAGAGAAATCTGCAGATCCCATTTGCAGATGGCTGAGCTCCTGTCCGAGTTTCTACCAACGGACATTTAAAACCGCCAAAGCATTGAGACTCAACATGCCCTATACCGAACAAGATTTAAGATCTTATAAGAAGAAATGCGCCGATGACGAGATAGCCGCCTGGGAGAAGCTGGGATCCCAAGGGAGAGCGGTTAAGGCGCATATAAACGATCCGATTGGAAATGCCTTTTTGAAAGACTATAATCTTCTGAAACCTGGTCTTTTTATCACTGCTCTCCAATTGAGATCAAATACCGCTGCCAATAAAACTACTCTTAGTAGAGGAAGGTCCAGAGAGGATGTATACTGCAGGAAGTGCAATACAGCGGTAGAAACTATGAATCACATCCTCGGTCAGTGCATTTTTACGAAACCAGCTAGAATAAAGCGTCATGACGAGATAAAGAACTTTATAGAGGGGAAGATGCTCCGGAAATCAGACACTGTGGTGTCTACGGAAGCCACTTTCTCCGTTGCCGAAGGGGTTAGACTCAAACCTGACCTGGTAATAAAAAGCCGGGAGGGGGTCCACGTGGTCGATGTGACTGTCCGCCACGAGGATGGGTCTAACCTTCTAAAAGCAGGGGAGGAAAAAGTGGTAAAGTACCAACCAGTCATTCCCCTGGCAGCCCAACTTCATGGAGTGCCCAACGCCAGAATCCTGCCTGTGGTGGTTGGAACCTCTGGGGCTATGCCACGATCAACAGTCAGTGCCCTCAAGACGTTGGGGATCATGTCTCGGGGAGATTTACTGACTATCTCGTTAATTGCTCTCAGATGCTCTATTAAGATTTACACACAATTTGTAAATTACGATGGAGCAATTTAGCATTGCTGGCAGTAAATGCAGAAAATGAACTTCTTGGTCCCGTGGGGAAGTCTAGGGAACCCAAGGGATCCGACAATGCCTAGAATATACCTAGTTACCACGCCTTTAATTGGGAAGTGTATGCTATTTAATGTAGCATATAGAAAATTGTGTAGTGAGAATCCATGCTTTGTGGGTAATTGATACCGAAAAGTCGATTGAATGTCAATTTTGATGAAACGCCGCTACTGTTTAGCCGCTCCTTTTTATTTTATTTGTATTTATTATTTTTAATTTAATTATTTTAATTTGTCTTCGCAACATGACTCTAAGCCAGTCGCGGCTCGTGTTTTTCTAAATAGAGAAGGCAGCAAATGCACTGCATTATATTGCATTGCATTGTATGGATTATATTTCTATACATAATCGCTTCTGATACAGGTGTAAGAGAGTAGCGCTCCTATCGCAAAATGGGAAAACTAGTCGATGCTCAATGCTACTCGCCGAGTTGCATAGTATAGTCTGCATGTATGTTATCTGGTGAACACGCCCTCTTCAGACCCTACGCCCCACCCTTGAAGGCTGCCTGGCCGCAGCCTTCGTCCGCCGGTAAGCCTGTGCAGTGAGTGCATGACGTCACGCCTGCTCGTTTTACACAGGCCTAATGGCGGAATGAAGTGGGAGCCTCACGCTTCGGTCTTCCCTGTCAACAGCTTCAACTGCCTCACGGACGACCGTTATCGAACACACAAACAACAATTTTGGTACGATTGTTACATAATGTAACTCAGAAAGGCATTATTGATAAATAAATACATTTATAAATATATTTTTAAATTTCTTTTGAGCGGCGATTTCTACAGGAGAGGCTCCGCTTTACAGCCTATAATGACGAGCCGCGCCTGCTCTTAGCCCTTATGGACATTGGGCGTACCTAGGGTATTCCTTCTCGAAATTTTTGACCTTTTGTCTCAACATGTTGCAATCAGTCAGTGCCTTTTTTGTTGTATCCCTTCAACCAGGAGCTCAGCGCCGATAATAAACGAGGTTCCCTGGCGGTCACCCATCTAGGAATCCGCGGTGTCTCGAATTGCTGAACTTCCGCGAGTTCCGGAGCATAGTTACGCAATTAGGCTAGCGACGCCGGACGGAATGACGTTTTGCCGTCAACCTATTTTTCGGTTTCAAAGACCCACAAAATGAGGATTCTGAATGCAGTATTAGAGGAACAAAATTTGTGCACTTTTCGGTAGCAGGGGCTCACAATGCGAGTATTTCTGTCAAAAAAAATCGCTTTTTTTTCCGCAGATTTAAGTATTTCATACTATGTCAGAGGTGTACAACAAAGTAAAAATTTTAGGAGTTTTGCCCATACTTTTTTTTTTTGCTCTGGGGCCAATATAACTGTTTGAAAAAACCTTACCTAAAATGAAATATGTAAAATCTAAAAATAAATGCTCACTTGATTTTCAAATGAGCATTTGGGGTCAGTTTTACTGATTAGAACAACTAAATGTGAACTTTTTATAAAAAAAAATAATGACCAACAAGCGATTCTGAGATCCACATTCATTTTAAATCTTTGTGTTGAAGTTATCATTTGTTGTGAGTATTGAGTGTCAAAGACCAATTTAAAAACATACTATATAATATTCCTTTTTTATTTGATTGATTTCAATTTTGTTATTTAATTTTAAACATTGTTTATAAAACAAATATTGTAATATCAAATTTCTGTTGCTTAAAAACTTGCAAAATTTGGAAATTACTATACCATTTTTTAGATAACAATTCTTAGGTGGCCTGTGTCCTCTTCTTACTTAAACAATTTGCTCTGAAGTGAAAAAAGATTGCAGACTGGAGTTCCAAGCTCCTAATCTGAAGGCCAGAGTTAGATTCCATTGCTCTGAGGATAAATTTCTTTACCTTTTTTTCCTCCCATAGAGCAAAGTGTGCTTTTAAAAATGGTATAAGTCTCCACTTCAACTAAACCTGTGAACTTTCAAAAATTTCAAATTTGAATCTTGCTCGCATCTTTTGTTCAAGTGTTTGTTTAATGAGGTGGCTGAAGAATTAGTAAGATTCAATTAGCAATATTAAATAGCATTACATATTACATGTACTATAATAATAATAATAATAATAATAATAATAGTTAAAAGTATGTGCTGTTAAAGAAACACTAGTTTGTTTGTTTTTCCAATTGCAGAGCCATATCGAGAAAACAAACACACACTTTTTTCTCTCTACTTAAACCTCAATTTAAAGTATATTTCGTTCATATAGAATAGTTCAAAATCTTCAAAATATTATGAAAAGAATAGCATTCAATATTTGAATTTTTAAATGTTTTAAGATGAAGCTACTTTTTTCTTAGTATTCTTCTCAACTTCCAGGCAACACTCAAGTCAAAACTTTCCTGTGTTTCCTCTGGCTTTTAAATCACAGACAATTATTCAATTAAAGTAAGTTTGTTTTAGACATTCACCAAAACACTTTAATGGAAATGATTCATAACAGAACAGAAGTACTTCTAGCACTAATTTTGGTTTTGAACAAGTGTCAGTAACAAAATATCTCAACTGAACCATTTCTGATTTTGCAGGGTGATTCCGGAGGTCCACTGGTGCAACAAGACGAAAACGGACAAGATGTTCTCATAGGTGTTTTCAGTAGTAGCCCCAGCCCATGCTCTGGAAATAAGACAGCTTTGTTTGTTCGTGTCAGCTCTGAATTGAAATGGATAGAGGAAATTGTGTGGCCCAAATAGGTAAAATAGCACATGCTTGATGCTGCAGTGGTGTGGTTCATTCATAACCATAATCCAGCACAAGAACACCTGCTAAAAGGTACTAAATTTCCTGAGTGGATAATTTAAAGTAATAGGCTCCCTTAGGGGCTCAATGCACAGGCAGATGGCATTCAAATCCTGAATGGAATTTTCATCTGCAACTCACTCATTATGGATACCAAATCTACTGTCATTTGGTACAAGTGAACTGGAAGACTCTGAGGTTATGACAGACAGTAAAATGTGATTGAGAGGCTTTACTCACATAAAACCTCAAGAGTTCTTCTAAGATTGTTGTTCTACTCAGTTTCTTCCTTGCCTTTACCCTGAAGGTAAAGGATATTCAAATCATAGAAACAATACGCTTGTTACAATAGTGATACCAGAATTAAAGTGACAATACAGACTTTTACGTTTGTACATAAGTTTGTTCAAGTAATTCGCTGACAAAATACGTTGAGAGAATATAAGCAAGGCAATACATTTAAAATTATATAAAATCAAACTAAATGCAAGTAATGTTCTAAAAAGCAGTTAACATCGCTTATTTCAGCAGATACTCAAAAGAGTGGGATTGTTACATCAATTAGATAATAAATTTACTGAGATTTAAAAGGAAAACTTACAAAATTACTTCTTGCTATTTACTTATCAAAATAAATTCATGTGTAATTCATATATTTAACAATGCACATGAATTTTTCCAAAAATTCTGTTCTCATTCTTCTAGGATTCTGTTGCATTTTGTATCTAGCATAGGTGCTGTGGTGATGAAATTCTTCCACTCCCAGGTACAGAATCCAGAAGAGCTATTTTGTTTTTGAAAATAGGAACATGATGGGTGTTTGTATTTATGAATGGATGGTGTGAAGATTAAATAAGAATCATGAATATTGAAATGATAGCAATTATATTTGTACTTCACCAATACAGCAGTAGTAAAAATTCTGCATGTACAACTGTACTTTCCTCAACTGTCCATCTACTGAAGTTCTGTTCATCAAAATTTTGTAAAAAGTATGATTTATGAAATCTTCATTGGATGGTATTTATTGAAGTAAAAAGATCATGATATTTAATGATCAACATTAACATTTACATGTACTGTTACTTTGTCAGATGAGACAACTCGCTAATGAAAATGTTTAATATCAATATTTGAAGGGCAAAAAATTTTAAAAACACACATTTTGGATGTTTTTATAGCCAAAATTTTTTTCCAGCAACATTCAAATTCACAGACTTATTTAATTTTAGACTACATTAAAAATAAAATTAAATGGACTGAAAATTTGTTTGTTTGAATACAAATCTCTAAGTCAGATGATTTATGTTCTTTCATTGATCATTCTGTAACGCTTTTGTGCATTTAAGATCATACGATGAACACTGAATGAAACAATGTACATGAATGAAATAATTTATTGTATGACGAGCTCTCAACATTAAGAATAAAATTAATCTTCTGTATATTAGCTGATAAATTTATTACAAGAATTAGACTAGTATTCATTCCTAGTCATGCTGAAAACAGAGTTAATGTCCTACATAATAGTCCATATACTTCATATCTCACAATACCATCAAAAGAAACATATATGAGACAAAGAAAGAAAAGTCTACCTAAAACTCTTCAATGTGGTGCTCTTTAAATTCTGGTAAGTGTACTAGAAAATAATTTCTTTTAAAGATATAATTTGCAAAAATTCTCTATTTGCCATTCTGTTTTATTTTTCTAATACACAGAATCCATTTGCAGTAAATGAACATGCAAAAGCACATTCAAGAATCACAGCATCCGTTGTAAATGTATTAACTTCAAAAACTATATCTATGATCAAAATGAATCACAAAATACTGTGAATCATGTTTGCAGTGAAAGGAACTTCAATAGGGTCACCAATTGCCTTAATGTTTACAAGATCTATAAATATCAACATGAGCAAGAATACAACATAGCTTCAAGAAATTTCCACAATTTCTTTACCTAACTTTACAAGTACTTAAGAGGGCAGACCCACAACTAATGAAAATGGAGAAATAATAATTCTAATTTTCATTACAAGAAAGTCTTCAAGAAAGAAGAACACTACAAATAGATTCTCAAAATTACATTTCATGAGTGTACATTTAGTTGCATTGGTGTTAATCTCTTTACCATAATATATTGCAAAAATATTGTATTTTAAAATGTAGTACAGAAGAATTAACCAAAATATATATTTATTCTGAGCATTCCCTTTCCAATTGCTGTTACTTTACAGAAAGTATCCAATTTAAAATCTGCAAAGAAGAATCTTCATGAAAATCAGTTTAGTGAGCCAATCTATCTAAATTCCTTTGCTGTGAATCTCTTGAATAAACCGCCGAATGACATTTATTTAAAAACCAATGTCAGGTTTCAACAGCTGCTAAGATTATAAACATAACAATACATGCATATTGACTACCTGAAAAAATTTAAGAAGCTAGTCTAGCATGTATAAGTTTATATAAAGTAATGTACAACTGAAAACTTTCTTCTAAATATCAAATAGCTCTCAAATGTACAACTATCATTTCATTTTCAAGTTTTTAAAATCATGAACAGACTACATCTTTTTACACCAAACATGTTTCACGAATATTCATGATAGGCAACTTCAACACTTATACACCTATAAAATTTTCATTCAACAGCAACAAACATATTTTTTTCTTTCCCTATCAGATATTTTTCACAAACATTTAAACATTGTACATTCACATATACAGCATACACACACATTCATATAGATATTTAACATTCATTCAAACAACTAAAACCATACAAGACATAGTATTCATGTAATAACATTTTCAAGAGATTTTACATGAATTTTCTAAAAGAGCAAAGTAATTCACCAATCATGTAAATTTGTATCAACATATTAAAATTAAGCTACATAAAAATGTACATCTCAATATATATTAAAAAAAAGTAATTCAAAATATGGTCAAGAAGTGTGCTTTTAAATTCCTGTGTGTTGAGGAAAGCAATTTTATAATAAACCTCAAAAACAAATTCTAAAACTTTATCCACAAATACACCAATACTATGACAAACTTGAGTAAAATTACTTCCAAATCCACTTTACAACTACATATCAGTCTATAAATGATATTTGGCAGCTTTTATGTATAACACTACTAACACTAGATGAGCACCGTAATAACATCTGGTAAATCCACCAGAAACATTTAAACAAAATGTACAATCAATGATAGCTGCAATAGTATGGATGATAAATTTTGAACAGCAAAGGTATCCTAGTAATAACCTGCCAGTTAAGTGGCAGTATCTGTCTTTGATACTGTACAGGCACTCCCTCAAACTTATATACTGTTTTTGCACTTCATTCAACTAAGCCACTGAACAGTGGACGGGCCAAACAAGACAAGCTCTTGTCAAAGGAACAAAATTCCCTGCCAAGGCCAACCAGTTACATTTTAGAGTTTATGAATCCAGGTTCATAAAGTTGAATGAATCTGAGAGTTCACGTACATAGTTCTTCGGAAAGAAACCAATCTGCAAAAGATTAGAAATCTGATAAATTACCATTTAACAACAATAAACTGAACATAACACCACTAAAAATAGGTATTAAATATATCCACAACTTAAGCTCTGCAATTTAAATAAACTGAAATATAATACTCAACAGAATATCAAATCAACATCAATTCTGATACACCACCTGAACCTGAAAGGCTGCTATACTGCTATCATTCTAGGATTTATTTCATGAAAGTATTATAAATTTCAAATGAGGCATTCTTAGTGTGTATCAAACACAAACTTAATGTAAACCAAGTTGTATTGAAATACAGCAAAACCCTGTAGTAAGAGAATCCCACTTATAGGAGACCAAGTTCACGATCATGTCAGTTGTACATAATGCATTTATTTACATCATTACACACATTTAACCCACTAAAGACCAAGCACTGAAATAAAATTTTTTAAAAAATAATATGTATTTACTCTAATATTATACTAGAAAGGACAAAAAAAACTCATTTAATTTTTTTTTTTAACTAATAGTCAATGTGCAAAAAAATATTGGTATATGCAACTTTGGAACAATGGGGTATATTAACTCATCTTGACATGAGTCGACTGAAAACAGTTTGAATGGAGATAAACAATTTTTTACATTTGTAAATTTTAGTGCTTTTGCATAATATGCTCCTCCTGCTTTGGTCTCTCCCTCTCCCAATCACGTGTTCTACATCATTATTGATTCATTGACTGACGATTTTGGGCACATCAACTGCTGAACTGCATCAACGGCACGTCTCCTAAATGCAGTACACATTTTTTATTGCGAGATGTGGCGGTAATTTGCCCTTGATGGATGGAGAGATCCGACAGCGACCAAGCAGTCAGCTTGCGGTGTTTTTCTCCAAACAGGTATCTCCCACTAGCAGGGCACTGCCTCAGCAGGGACCAGCTCTATGCCCCTGACCGGTCTCCCGATAAGTGTGGTAGTGTTGTGCCAGTAAGTGTAAGTGTGTGCAAGTAACAGGTGAGGATAGAGCATGGATTAGGAAGGAATGATCACGGACCATGGCCTGCTTTTTAGGGTCCTGCTCCAGAATTTGCCTGGTATTGATTGGAGAAACCAAGGAAAATCACCAGTGAGAGCAGCAGGTCACACAATTTTTTCTCTAGATGGCAGCTGAACTCAACCTAGCTATGTAGGAATCGTAAATCCTGTAATTGTCGGGACTCAAACACTATGACCTCACAGTCAGAGGCACTGCAGTGACAAATTGATGCCCTGAACAACCTCTGTCGGTATCCATAGTTCATCATAATGTACTTGTTTAGGTAGAGAAGTGTTTGTGGGCCGACCAAATTGGAATTTTTCTGTCTACTATGTATTCATTGACTCATTATTGCATTCTCTTCCTTTTGCACAGACTTCAGATTTCATTAGAGTCATGACTATGTAAGAGGGAAATTTTAGTTGTGACATCTTTTCTTCATTTGCAATATTATATATTTTCTATGAGTTGACAATCGCACAGTCAATCAATTTTTCTTCTTCTACTTATTTTTCCTCCAGATCATCTATATTTTCCTTATCTGTAATTTCATTAACATTAGGAGGAATGTGCTCAGCTTCAATCATATTTTCAGTAATAAGGCCAACATCTTCCTCCAATACTGAAATAACTTCAGCAGTTGATAGAGGCCTTTATTTTTGTCTATCATTCTAAATAATTACACATGAAGCATTGTTTATACAATGATGCAACAATACAGGATAGATACTACCTCGAAGATGAGATAATTATATCAGGAACGGAAATACGAAACAGTACTTACATGTATGTTACTCGATTACATTCCAATTGCATCTGTTGCAAACATAATAATGTTCGGCCCATATACTCACTAATCCCAACATTGCATAAATGCAACATTATTGTAAATTATGAATAATAAGCTATGTATGAACTTATGTACAAAAGAAAAATTCTAAAACGATAGAGGGAGGTTCAGGCAAGTTTGTCGAGTAATATACAGTAAAAGAAGTATTGTTTAATAATTAACTAATATAATTAATTAATATAAAGTTAATGTTTAATAATTTAACAACGTTGCGTTTACGCAACGTTGGGACTTAGTGGATTAAGAGACCCTGTTATTCTCACCTATTGTGAACAAGCTTCCATTCTCTAACATGCATTTGTTCTCACTTGTGAAAGACAAAGCACTGATTTTTCTCCAGGCGACTCAGGAATTTCATCAGCATGGTTAAAGGGTTGAGGCACACACTTAAAATAGACTGGAGTGGGGTTTTGCAATACCAGTTCCACCAGAGGACAAGTGCTCCAGGAAAGTTCGTCCTGTAAGCTATGTGTCTCTTGGCACCAAGGAAGTTGCTGTAGCGCCTACATGTTTCCAATTGTTTTTAGTGCTGTGGAGCTGTTTTCTGCCACATGTATACAGAATTTTATTTTCCTTCAGTGTTTTTAATCAGTTTCATCACTACGTGGGCAATCTCGTATGGACATACATTAGTACAATGTGTGTGAATTTGAACGCTCAAGGTTTTTGGTTTTGTTTTTGCCTTCTACAGAACTGTGAATGATGGCATCGAAATGAAAGGTTTTGTCATTGGCTGAGAAGTTGGACATAATTAAAGAATTTGATAAGTGTAAACAGCAATCAGGGAGAGCTGTGGCAGAAACACTGAAGACTCCAGTTTTGCCACTCGGAAACATTATCCAGAAGAGAGAGGAAATCCTCAATGCTGTCAGGAAGATGGGTACCATGAAGAAAATTCATTTGTCACCATTCAAGGAAATGGAAAAGATTCTTTTGGAGTGGTTTCAACTGTGCAGAGCTGTAGGTGCCCCAATTGATTGGAACATTTTGCAGAAGATTACATATAGAGGCAGGAGTTGCATATAGAGAGAAAAAGAGGTATACAGAAAGAATTAATGTTCTTTCAGTATACCTGTTATTCTCTCTATATGCAACAGATATTATCTCTTCTATCTTACAACAGGATTTTTCTCTACATTAAAACTCAAAAGATCTGGCTAAATGGGCTCTGGTATCAAGAAATTTATGTTTCTGAAGTTTAAAATAGTGTACATATCATAATAACCCATTACAAATATGGTAACATTTCATTAAACATGTCAAAAACCATTTCCCACATATAAGAGTTCCCACTTGTAAGAGACAAAATTCCATTCCCCTAGGTATCTTTTGTAATGGGGTTTCGTGTACATGAAATGTTATAAATATTCCCTCAAAAAAGAGACATGCACACCTACACCAAGGTACAATAAAAAGAGTAATATTTATTCTTCCACGAAATCAACCAACAAATTTTCTTTCACAAAATTAAAATTTTTTAACCTGAAACAAGAAGAAAATTACCTTGTCTTGGACCTTGCCTTTCCACCATCCGTTAGCATCTCTTTCTTTCCCAAGAATTAGCACGTGGCATCCTTTACGAAGCTGCAAATGACTGGGTTCCTTGGGAACAAAGTCATATTCTGCAATAGCAACTACCTGCCTGTAAGGTAATTTTAAAGTCTCGTCCAACCTGAAAATTCAATCCAATTTGTATAAAAATTCATGACAAGGTAATTCTCATTTGATCATAACCAATTAATTTGCAAATGAAAACATTCAGAACAATTACTGAATAATAAAAATTTCAAAAAATAATCCTTAAAACATTGATTCTGACAAAAGACATTCCATTTATATATTTCATTTCATTCATTTTATGTACATCGTACAGTTTTTAAAATAATTTTGTAACCTGTAGTACCTAACACTCATTGTAATTCATTAACAATTCCGAATTTGCTACTTTCTTGATAAAAGAAAAGAAAGGGTGTTTTGAAGAAAAGATATTAAAATGTGAAAAATCTCTTGGCAAGGATAGTTATTAATTGGATGAAATTTATATACTATACTGAAAAAGATATTTGAAAAAGAGGTAACTCATGATTCCACATTTATTTCATATTAAAAAGGGTGTATTAGTTATTCACATTAAATCTGCCAATGATAGAATAAGAAAACTGTACATCGGCCCTTCTAGATTCTCACAACTCAATGCGAACCTGAAGGTGCAGAAGTTGAAGCAATGACAATAGGAACAACTAATATTATTTTATAACTAATGATTTAAAAGCACACACCTAAATATAGTCCATAACTTCTGAACATTGCTGATTATAATTGTAAGTATTATTTTTCATTAATTAATTAATTTTCCTCTGCTCATGGTTTTTACGTTATTTGTTCCTTTTTGAGTTTAATGTGAGTCACTGCTTCCTGCTCTACATCCAGGCAGGCTTGAGTTGTGAAAATCTAGAGGTTGTAAACAGATGGCAGCATTTCCATCAACATTGAGAAAAAATATGAACTCAATTCTCATAAGTTTGTGACAGTTTTGCTGCTCCTGCCTGGTCATATATTGTTCTTGTCAAGTTGTAGGTACCATTGTTTTAGAGACAAACATTGACAAATGGTTTTATGAAAGATAAAGCACAAGTGCCAAACTGTTCCAGAGCAATTAAGAGGTGTGATGAGCAAAAACTATAAATAGAAAACAATTATGTACGTAAGGTTAAAAACAGAAAATGCCATGACCATGTTATTTTCAATGAACAGATAATCCTCAGAGTGCTTAAAATGTCTTAATATTACAAACCCAAAAGGAAATAAACATCAGCAGACCTACGAACTCATAGATGTTAGAAATTCAGGCTATTTCATGTCTACTACTCACCCAACAAAATTTTCTCCAAGACTTGACTGTTCATAGCAGTTAATAAGTTCCACAATACTTTTAAAAAATCTTGACTCAGAGAGGTAATAGTGCATTGTCCCATCCATTTGTTTACCATATACCTTCATATGTTTCACTTTGTCATCAGTTCTGCACAAAAAAATACATTTTCAAAGCATTTGAAGTTTGAGGTTGATTTAGTACTTCCTAGGAGTCATCACTTACTTCAGACTGAGAGCATATGCAGTTTCATTGGCATGTGTAGGTCCCTGAGGTCTAATACGTAAGAGGTATGTCCCATTCACCCTCCTTTCCAGCAAATGAGATGCACGATCCCGCCCCATTTCTCCAACAAACCTACAAATATATATCAAGTTGTTCTAACATTGTTCATATTACCCAATCACATGAACAATAACCAGCACACTTCTAGTCAACGTAGCAAAATAACCAATCTTGACAAAAAGGTTTTACAATTTCAAGCAGAAGATTAATAATCATCCATATATCACACGAAAAAACTATTAAAACCCATGTTGTGTACAATTATTTTTCATTTTTCCATTCTTTTTTTCCCCATTACATTAATACAATTGAAATGATTGTCTGATGTCAAAATAACTGCCTTTTGAAAGGCTCATAATCAGTTATTTACACAAAAGAAATATTAATAGAATAATGTTTATAATATCTGTCTCTCCATTTGACAGTCTAGGCTGACATGTTAATTTCAGGAATAGCTAAACCAATTTTGAGGGGCTATTCATAGAAAGGTGGAGTAAAGTCGACTCCGGTTATAACAAACTTCAGGAAACTAACATTTTTGGTTCACTATATCAGATGATGTTAAAATTAAATAGAATTTCTTCATAATGATTGATTTTATTAACATAGAGCAAGCAAAATTCATTAACATCACGAACTGAAAATTTCAATATCTTTATTTGTTCTTAAAAAAATAAATTAATTTCAATTGTTTGCTTTGTACTTTTTAATTAGTAATTTCTCTAAATCCTTCTCCAGTGTTTGTGCTCTCTCCATACTTGATTCTACATTCTGCACATCGAAACGCATCCCACTCTCTCAAGCCCTTTTACTCGCCTAATAATACATGAGATGCTTTCAGTAGCAGCATGGCGCAAGAGGCTAACCAATTGCTTTTCTGCGCAGCATGGCCGTTATCGCCAGGCTGTGGCTGTCACGCACTTCCTGTCATGTACATAGCACTCAATGCTCTTTATCCCGCAGAATATCAAGTAACACCAAAATTGAAACTAAAGCAAGCAATCGCATATTGCCACCACCAGTTGTAGTCCACGAAGGATGTGGCCTTTGTTTCTGCAGTGAAACTGAATGGCATAAGGTCATCAGTTAAAAAAAAGTACATTTCTGGAGGATAATCCTACATTGTAAGATCATGCATCCTACAATACACGAATTCCAAACAAATTCTAGCTTTGATTAAAAGCAATATACATAATACACAAATGTTTCCTTTCCTCTCATTAATATGAAATTTAATTTACCATAAATATTCACTAAGATGACGATGATCCATCCATGGAGAGGATTCTCCATTTTGTTCTTGACATGGGGATGGACTAGGTACAACAGGTCTTGGTGGCAATTCTGGAGGTTCCCTAACACCACATCTACCAGAGTTTGGAATACACATTTTGTGTATAGATATATCGCATTTCTCACACCGATAACCCTGGAAAATAGAATTCATAAGGTCTCACTCAAAAAAAAAATTAAAAATTTAATACCAATCAATTAGATTGTTGAACCCAATGCAACCATCCTTAGTCTGCAATTCTGCAACAGCTGGTGACCACTGAAGATCCTTGTATTTTTCTTTGAGATTAACTGTTAAACATTGAAAAGCATTTCTAGAAATAACCTTTAGAGCAGCCTACATTTTGTTTCTTTACTGAACGATTATCTTTTTGAAGCAATCGCAAATCAGTAAGTATCATTATCTCCATGCAATATCCACATCCCTCCCAAGCATATTACTTGGTACTTTGTTACTTCAATGTGTTCATGTTTTGTGCACAATTTTTAAAATTTTAGTGTTCATTTGATTATCATATGGTAACAATAAGAGACATTATATGTACTCTAGAAAAAAATTAGAAACCACAAGAATTAGTGTATTTTGGAGCATAAGGCCTAAGAAGCTCATAAAATGTCTCATTAAAGGATAGTATTCCTTGAAAAATGTAAAAGAGATGTTTTACTCTTTTATGCGAGATGAATAAATACAATTTTGTACAATTTAATATGTATAGGTGGTTATTATTTTCTTTCCTTAAAGCACTATAATTGTTATTCTACTGATCTGATATTATTACATTTTTCCCATTCTGTTAATTGTAAATAGGGGAGGCTTTGGGCGTATCTATAGTCGAGGGGACACAAGATTTTTGTTATAAAACTAAGAAAGGGGCAAGAGTAAAAAAGGCCTTGTTATGTACATGTCAAACAATCCCTAATACCTTTACAAGCAAATATATGAAATTAAAATTATTACCTGAAAAATTAATCCTTTCAAAAACTTGCTGCAATGATTACATGTTGTTGGCTTTTCAAATGTATGCATAACAAATTTGTGATCTGTATGGCGGCACCCATTCGGTTCAATATTATCTCTAGAAAGAAAAACAATGAATCGCTAAATAACAAATGTATCATTGTAGCATGTGTAGACAGGAAGCTCATGGAAGCCCCATTTAAACCTGTGTAAATATTTCAGTATTATTTTTGAAAAAGCTATGCTTAGAAATTTTTCAAATTTCTAAGCATATAGCATAAGAATTTTTCAAGAATTTTCAGCTTTCTAGCATAAGAATTTTTCAAATTTCTAGTGCTTATAATCTATTCAATTGTACAGTGTATAGAACCCATTTTAAAAAATACACGTAATCAAACAATCCTATACAGAACTATGAATACTCCTGCAGAGCAAAAAAACTTCATTCAAAACAAATTTTTTTAATTGAAAAATTAATTTTAATGGAAAAAATTTGATTCAACATTTAAATCAAAATATTGTTGAAGTCCATTTACAAGGAAACATGGTACATTAGGCACAGTCAAATATTCAAAAACTAGTAACTCCACAAATTATTGTCCAAAGAGCCAACGTATACAGAATAATGTGGGCTCTTTGAAAAAACATGAATCCTATACACTATTTTTTTACTTAAGAACACCTGTCTACCCTTAAATGCTACTGATAACTTCTACCTCCAATCAATCACATTACAAAAAAGAAAAACAACACATTAAATACTAAAATAATAAAATTGTAGCTGCACTGAAGACAAAATACTCACAATGCTTCTTGTATAGCCTTAATCCACTTTCTTTTAAGATCTTCTGTCCTTGCATACATTGTGTATGCTGTACGCTGAGATTTTGTAATCAAATACCATTGATAACTCCACCGTGCATTACTTCTCAATACTCCTCGAGTATAAGGATCTTCAACCTTATATTCAGCAAGATTTAACGATTCTCTATAACTGTACATACTCTCCCCCTAAATAACAAAAATCAAAACGCATTTAAGAGAACTAATTAATACATTAAGAAGAGAAATAATAACCCAAACCAATAGTCCAACAATTACTATAAAAAAGGAGAAAAGAAAGGTAAATAACATATCTGTCAAGCACAAGTAGGTTTTAAAAATATGTTATCAAGATAGAAGGTAACTCACTCATAATTACAATTCCCAAAGGTCTGCTGTAATTCAGGATTCACTGAACCAATAACTACATAATTGTGATACTCATTTCATTATCCATTTTTTTACACTACTAAAATCACTCTACAGTTTCCTATCACAAAAAAATTGTTACTGCACTATTTTATATACCCCTTCTGCTCCCCCAGATTAAAACTATGAAAATATAGTATATTCCTTATTGTTACATAAACAATATATTTCTGAAAGATTTCAAGAATTATCATTATTCATTTCATTAAGTATAAAATATAGTTTGTACTTCAATTAACACGTTACTAGAGATATGCTATTTGCTATGACTTACAAACATGAAATATATAAACAAAATTTAAAAAATTAAACAATGGACTTACTCTAATTGATTTGCAAAGAATCATGGCCTGGTCAAAGATAAAAACATATCTGAAACGTAAACAATAATTTCATTATTATTACTATACATTTGGTTGACAGAGCAATAAGCATAAATAACAAGTTATCCTTACCTCATTCTAACTTTTTGATCATCATGTGCTCTGATGCGTAGCTCATCATCATTCAAAAGACGTCCATAATTCTTTAAGTCAGTGTTATCCGATATGTTCCAGTCTGATATACTGGCCTAAAAATAAAATAAAATTTTAGTTTTAATGTACCTGTACAATTATATAATTATGTTTATTAAGGTACCATAAATTCACCTGAATGTCTCGCATCAACTGCAACATGTCAGAATCACGCTTTACTTCATTTATGAACTGAGCCACATCCACCATAGCCTCTTTAGCTCGTTCCAAACCACGATAGTCTTCATGATTCTACACACAAAACAAATTAAGACTTAAGATTTGAAAAAATTTGCACATGCCTGAAGAATAAATAATACCATCCTTGAAGTAATTTCACACAACTCAAATATATTTAAGATATTTCTCTGAAAGTTCACTTACTGGTTGAGTCTCAGATATCAATTTGTCTAGTAACAAATGATACTTCAAAATGCGCTGCATTGGAACAGAAAGAATATCTCGAAGTTTGAATTTTCCATTATTTGCTTCTTGCTGGCATCTCTGAAAAAGCAAAATGCAGTAAGTTTGTAAGCTATCTCAAAATTTTACCACAAAAACAAATGATGCTCATACAAAGAATTAATAAATTAAGAATTGTAAAAGAAATTATAGAAGCCTTATTCTCCAATTCAAATTTTGAATTTCAATAATTGAAGCTCCCAATCGAATAAAAATGCCCCTCTCGTAACTCACCAAGCATACGGAAATTTTTATCAGAGAATAGACAACACAACACATGAAAACAATTGTAATACACCTCCACAAACTATTTATCAGTATGAATGTACACAGCACATCTCAATATCAAGACAATTGAAAAAGAAAAAAAAAAAAAAAGAGAAATATGACATTTTTCACCACAATAAAAATTGTTTAAATAAATTATTTTAAAGACTGTCTTGCAGCAATAGAAAGCTCACATGTAGTCTCATCATAATCATTGTCATAATGTGTATCATCATACAAAGACTATCTCTGAGCTTTCTATTGTTATGAGCAACATAAAGCCTGTACTGTTTCCTCCTAATCTTGCAGCAAACTGCAAACGGAACTTTCCAACACAGAAAGACAAAGCAATTTTAAGAGGTTCTGATTAATAAATCCAAACAGGAATCTATTCAGCTGCTTAACAGCACAAACCCACACAACCTTCTGCCCCATTTAGATTTCTTTATATAAGCTTTTATGACTAAGTAATTACTTAGATTATCAACTAGAAATACAATTAAATAAATAGATAGTTAAATAAATCAATGGGTACCACACTTTTTATTATACATATGTAATTTTATTTTTGAGATCTTAATGCAATAATTACTTAAATAACGTAACAATATAATTCCCTCCACCATGTATACTGAATCTTTAATACAAATTTCAGTTGACAAATTCTTAGCCACAGTGCTTTCCATAACATTTTGTGGCTTGAAGAGAGGTGGCATTACCAAAATTTTTATTACCTTATAATAAAGTATTAAACATTAGTTCTCAATTGTAATTATTGACAGGGCTTGATTTCAGGCCGAATGTGATGGAACAGCGTTCCGGTACCTCAGGAATAATTATTAAATTATATTATAAATATATAACTCTTTCTATTAAATTAATGGTTAATTTGGGGCATGTTCCAGGAATTTTAGAAATCAAGTATAGGTTATTGATAATTTACTCTTCGTTTTTGTGGGCACTACACTGTGCAGGTAGGTAACCTGATATCTACAGACATGCAAAGACAATCAAAATTAAGTACATGATAGATCCATCATCTCTACCACTAAACGTTTCAAAACAGGCAAGAGAACTACTTAATTTCAAGTTAAAAAGCACTGAAAAAAAGTAGGAAATACACACTCGTTACCACTCAACTCCATGAATTCTCCCTCCTGCCAATTCCAGTTAAATTTTAGGATCTCACCTTGTTTGACTTGTCTATTTTAATTCCAGAAATTTACATTTTAAATGTTTTCTACATAAATTTATTTTTCCCTTTAACTGTTAGTACTAAATGAATTGGGATTGTCAAGAAGTTTTAAATGGGGCAGTAGTTAGATCAAAAGCCGACTGACAAATAAAATATACAAAGAAAAATAAACAGAAGAGATTTCAATGATAAAGTGTGTACTGAAAACTTCAAATTTACTTACTATAACTTCCTGGTTAACAATCTCATTGCGTGCACAAACATCTTGAATCAATGTTTGTGCCTTGGTTAAGTTTGCACAATAATCTCCATAGATAAGAAATTTTTCACGCCAATTTAAGAAAACTTCACTTAGACGTTCATTGCTTCCTGGGGCAACTGCCTTGTGCAAATGTCTAAGAAATCTCTGATGAATCTCCGCTAATTCCTTAGTAAAAAAAAGTTATGAAATTATCACCAATAAAGAAGTTGGACAAATAAATGTTTGGGAGACAATTTTCATGTTCAATATTTCTCATACTAATTTCTGCAGCAACTCACTAGTAGAGAAGAAAATATTAACTCTTCTCACTTTAAGAACATGATTTTGCTGGCTCAAATTAAAATAACACCAAAAACACACAACATTATTTATGATACAAACCATTTAATTCCTTCACAATAGAAAGAGTTTTCAAAATCTATTAGAACAGTTTTTACTTAGCATATATATTTTTTAAATAAATGACACAATAATCATTTGTAATTCATGAAAATGAATCCTTAATTCTCAATTTCTAGAAATTGTTTCACTGATGCAGCCTACTCATACTATAAATCCCATTGTGAAATTCCCACACTTCCTGTTCTAAAATAACTGTGGTTTATATATTATGTATTTAATAATAAATTCATTAACATACCCTCATGCCACTAAATATAATCTTTGCATCTTCTTCTCTAAGTGAATTACTCAAAGGGCGCATGAAACATTTTTGGACAGTTGTTAATACATCCACATAATTGCGTTCAGTCTCCACTAATTCTTTTATTACATAATCACGCTTCTCCAGACTATGACTTACAGAAGAATGTGTCTGTAAAGAAAATAATAAAATTGATACAAAATTTAAGATTTACACTTTTGCACACTAAACAATACTTAGCAAAAATTTATAAAACCCAATTGTGAATGTTCTGAAGAAATTCAATATTGCAATTAATATATACACAAAATGACCTCTACATCTTTTGAATAAGAATTTTATATACTAACTATAACTAGTAACTCATGCACATCAGAAGGACAAAATTACATAAAACTAAAGCCCAAAACACACATTACAGACATCACCTGTTGCTGTGGTTGACGATTAATGGAGCAAAGATCTTGATAAATTTCTTCATTGCGGATACGAGAATAATAACTCCCGTATTCCACTTCCTCACTGAGTTCACGAGATGGTTCATCATTGTCACTACAACACATGCACACACAGCACACTACAATAAGAGAAACTAAACTGAAATTAAAAGATCAAACATGCAAACACACAAAGGCAAAAATTCAATCAAACATCAACGCAAATCTACAAGCACTAATAATGATAATTAATGTGAAAATCTTGAATCACACTGGAAAGTAAAACATTCTTAAAAATTAATGTTAAATCAATCCAAAAATAATCATATTCTCTTTAATCAGTGACACAACCAGGATTTCCCTTTGGGGGAGTATAGTAGTGTCCAGACAAATTGATGTTTTCTTACACAGAATTTTGCAATTATTTTAAATTTAAAACGAATTTTATTTGTTAATTTATAGTTATTTATATTGTATGCTCATATGAACTTCAATGATTTTTCCTCCTATTAAAAATATACTATCTTTATCATAAATGAAAGTTATTGAGTATATCACTACTTGATTATATTACAAAGTTAAAAAATGTTCAACAAGAACAAACAATTGCATATCATAGCAAAGGCTGGAGGGTGTGCCTTGCCTGAAGCAAATACCTGGGCCGCTAGGGCTTTATCAAGCTATCACACAAGTGTGCTCAACCCACAGGGGAGCGAGATCTCTCAAGGCGATCAGACTTCCCATGCCAGTCCTTCCTTTACAAAAAGTAGAAATCTGCTAATAAAGATTTGGTATGAATATTCATTCCCAGAACTTCTAGCTTATTTGAAACAGCCTTTGACAATTAACAGCTTCCGCTCAACCTTGAATTAGACGTTCCAGTGGGCAAACATGAAGTGCAAATAAAATTCTAAAATATATTGTATAGTGAAAAATATTATTTTCTAATAATTTATTTACAATAATGTGAGCAAATTAATTTGTCATATTTAACTCAATTTTAAAGAAAAAAATTAACAATTAAAAATCATTCATTTTTGTTTTTAAAATTGGTAAAAATTAATGGTGAATTTGTCATTACCTTCCTTTATGGGCTGAATCCCCATGAAATGTTACATTCATGTACTTGCAGATAATCAATTTTTTTTATTATTATTTTAAAAAATATTCCTGATCAAGAATATCCACAACAAAAATATTCTTGTCATAATAAAAAAATTGTGGAAACACTTACAAGATATCTCAAAACCTAGCTACCCAATAATTTGAACACTTGAAAACACCTTTGAATTAAGTAGAGAAAATTTAACTCCTACATAAACACAAGAAATGAAATTCTCCCATTATAATACGATCCTACATCTTTAAACATTATTAAAATATGAAGAGAAAAACATATGAACAACTACAGAACTTCTAATAACCAATGAACTCTTAATATTTAAGCATCATGAATACTGTAGATAGTACATCTACAAGAAGCTAAAATCTCCAAATGAATTCTAGAATACATATTCTGAACAAAATAATTTCCCAGAATTCTGATAAATCCTTGAACAGAATTTTTCAAAAAAACAACTTCCTTAGCATAAAGATTTTCATAAACTTTTACATTGGATTGCTTGAATTCTTAACCTTTAAAGTGAAGATTTACTAAAAAATGTTCTAAATAAGCAAAGAATACAAATAAAGCAGGTACAATGAAGGGACTACATTGGATCCTTTATTTTTTATAATTTATTTGCTAGATTGGGAAAGAGACTTATTTCTCAAGAAATCAGAAGATTACTTGTAAATTGCAGCACATGAACTGTATAATATAAAACAGAAACATAATATGGAAATTTCCACAAACAAAACAAAAGCAATGGCATATTAAGGAAAAGAAATGAGAAGAGTCAAAATTGTCATAAATGGGCAAATAATAGAACATGTATGTAAACTGAATTATTTGGGCAATCTCATTGAACAGAGATCGGAAGTCATGGAAAACAAACTTCAGAAATACAAGATGAATGGATTAATTAAAAGACAGTTCAGACGAGATATGACAAAAGAGACCAAACTAAGAATCCACAATATATCATGACCAATCCTCATGTACTTGTTGGATGACTGTACTATGAAAAGTAGTGAGCAACGAAGACTAGAGGCAATGCAAATGAGATTCTTATGTCATCTTACAGGAGTGACACTAAAGGACAGACAAAGGAGTAAAAAACATCAGAATACTAAAGACAAAAAATATAGTAGAAGAAATAAAGAAGAGAGAGAGAAAATGGCTCTCTCACATTCACAGAATGAAACACGAAAGATTACCAAAAGCAGTGTTGAAGTACAAACCAATAGGGAGAAGGGATGTGGAAAGACCACAAAAGAAATGGCTAGACCACGAACACCTGGAAGTGTAAGCCTCCTGATCTACTGGGAAAGAGGAACAGGCAACAGACCTAGTAACCTGCAGTTTATAATGATGATGTTGATAAATAAACATCCAGATGACAACTCTCAAGAAATCTTACACCCCCTTTTCTTCAAAACACAAAGATCTTTCGACATCAAAACTGCAACACGATCTAGACTGGACTGTTAAGTGGAATGTGTACATGAATCCTGAAATTGCATGGAGACTGAGACAGTGCAGTGAGAGGACCATTATTTTTGGGAAAATGGCTACTCAAAAAATAATTTACCTCTGACAAGACTTGTTGATAAAAATAATTCATGTTAATAATAAAAAATTTCAATGAAGCAAACACAAACCAAATCAGGAACATTACCACTACTGGCAACCAGATACATGTAAAAAGGTAAAGTGTTTTTGATAAATGAAATGTTTGGAAATTTGAGAGGTTATTTATCTCCAAATTGACTAGATAGTGCACTCTTAAACTGCTTATTAACACTTACAAGTAGTAAAATGCAATGCAAAAAGGTTGATTCCATTTTCAAATTCATCCCTTTATAAATAAAAAGAATTCTACAAAACTGTCACTTACACATCAAGAAAGGTATTTTATAAAATCATCTTTTTATTTATAAAGGGATGAATTTGAAAATGGAATCAACCTTTTTTGCATTGCATTTTACTACTACCTAAAGCCTAGTTCTCTTGTAAACATAACTAAAGCCTAGTTACATGTATACAAATGTCACAAATATGCTGTGTAACACACACTAAAAATCTTTAAAATGGGTACAAAATATGAATTTTAAAATGTACAAGACAACAAATATAGTATTTTACATTTGTTAGAGCTGAGTGGTAATATCCAGGTTTACAATCATTAATTAATAAGGACAAGGTTTCTCTGTAGCACACAAAAATATTTAATTGGGACTGTGAATAACTTGGTTACTGACTTAGCTGCTCCAATCTGTCCACACAGTCTGACTCCAATGTTGCTTCACTAATAGCAATGGTCCTCGATCAAGCCTTGGGGAATTCCACTAGATACATGACGAGATGTTGACTACAATGTTTTCAATGTACACTCTGGAAGTTCTATCAGAAAGATATTGTCAGATTCATTCAAAGAATTTTCCATATATTCCTGAGGTGAATTAGTATTATAAGAATCTTTTTCATATCTTCTGCATATTATACATACATAAATTACATCCTCAGGTTGTCCTGCATTGTCTTCACCTAATGCAAGCTAATCAAATTCATTGTTACAGATCTCCCAGGAATAAAGTCTTACTGCTGATATGGAATTAACTAATTATTAAGAGTTAAATCACAAATTATTTTCACAATCAATCTTGCTATGACCTTCCCCACAGTGCTGGTCAGACTGACGGTTCTGTAATTTGAGCAGCTACTCATCTTCCTTCTTGAAAATTAGTGTAAATATCACTTTTTTTCATTGTTGTGGTAGAATATCTACATCCAGGAGTTTCTGAAAAATACTGTAAAAAATCGCGTTGGTGCTAACTGAACACACTACTCGAGAAATGTTAGAATATCATCAGGGCCTGCATAAATCTCATACATTTGAAATGTTTAGTTGTTCCTACTCCCTGTTGATTCGTTTTGTCATTGCTTCTTGTAGCCTTGTGTCCAAAGATACAACTCAAGTATACTGGATAAACTCTTTACAAATTAGTCAAAACAGTGAAAAGTTAGCTATTAACACAAGACATTCCTTAGACAAATTGCAAAATAAATATATTCACTTTCTGAAGTATTCCACACTATTATTGTAATGAAAATTTGGAAACTGGGAAATCATTACTATCTCCACCACAAAGCCATACACAATGAAAAAGCAGTTTCTAAACAAATAAAAAACAAATCAATATCACAAAATACTATCTACTGGAATTCTAACACAGAAAATCACATCAACAATAGCCTAACAACAGAAAATGAACAAGCATTGCACGAACATCAAATAACTATCAAAGCATAAAATAATGACTCAACCAACCACAATTTTTTTAAAAAACCTCTAAGAAAGCATTAAAAACTACACAGACTCAAACAGGGCAATAGGTGCACAGAACAGGTGATTGGTGTACCTCAGGAGAGGAAGAAAATGTTACATAACACAGATCCTCATACACTTCTTCATCGTGGTTTTCTGACCACGGACATTTTATAGTAAATTCAATCCAGCTACGATCAATAGTCTCCCAATTAATATTTTGATTTGGTGATATAACGGCATTGCTGTAAGTTAATTGCAACAGTACAAACATGATCCACACTAGTATTTACCATGAAAACGACAGGAGAGAAAGATAAGAATGACTCACTTCGAATTCAGTTTCTTGTAAATATCCTCTTGTGAAACACTTCGATTCTTGTGCACAGAAAACCCTCTAAAATACAAAAATAATGGATTTTAATACTTCAGGTATAAGTTAAAGCTCATAATATTATCAGATAAGAAATCAACTCACAGAATATTTTTTCTTTGAAGCTTAGTACTGTTAGATAGTTTGGACAATGTGTTGAGAACTCTATAAAAATCAGACAAGTCAAATAACATGGACGGTTCAAATAGATCACTTTCCTTAAGGCCGAAAGCATCCTGACAGGTTTGGAGAAAAGTTCTAATGTTGCGTAGGCAAAGAAACTGAAAATGTTACATCCATATAAGTTATTTTAAAACATAAACGTACATGGAAAACCCATTAAATTATTACTCAAATGAAAATATGAACAAAACATTCAATATTATCTAGAACTTACTCGAGCTAACTGAGGTTTCTGATTAACATCTTTCATATCAATGCAACTCGGGTCTACGATATTTAACAAATTACATAAAAGTACTCCATCGCGAAGAGTGTATGCCAAATCTTCTATTTTTGCATCCGGCCAATTTGCTTTATGATCAGGTCTTAAAACTTCACATCTTATTAACCAGTCAGCACAATCCTTCCATGCCTCGTTCTTCGATGCCATATTGATGGAAATTTACAACACTTACATATTAATAACCTATCTCTTGATCATTATTCGTCATGGAAGACAAATAGCGTTCGAAGCATCAATAACAACACACTCTGAACGTCGAAATCCACTTGAAATGACAGGAAACACCAGCCATAATACCAATAAGGGGCGGGGACTGGACGGACCGAAACAGACCGAAAACTCTCAGATCTTGGATGTGTACACTCTTTGCTCAAAACTATTTTATAAATTGTCTGTGGCAGGAAGTTCATAGACTTTCTGTATACTTTTCAAAGCTCAACAAGGAAAAGGTCTTATCAAAATGAAATCTGCGTCGACTTCATTGACTTTCTAATATACACGTCTAAGATTATTTGTCCTTATCGCGATAACGTTACTGAGATTCATGTTATTGAGAAAACCCGTTTTATACCATCTTGCACTATGTATTGAGAACGTTATGACGTAATGCTGGAAGAAAGTGTCGATGTTTTGACAGAAAACATATTTAGTGGGTCCCAAATCCCAAAGATTCTTTCTCATAAACGTAGAATATTACTTTCTCTTATACGTAATTCAATGCAAAACGAACTTTTGTGGGTCCTCGATATTAAAAATATGATTTTCTCAAAACTTCTGTAAGTCCGTCCAAGATCCATGTACACTACGTGGATCGTGGGCCCGTCCATCCATCAGTGAACAACACTAAGGTATGGGGGAATATAAAATATACCACTACATTCCTGCATGACCAGGGCCTAAACCGTTCACAGGCTTTTCACCAAAATAGATATTCTCCCATCGATCCGGAATATGGCGACCCCTCGAATTAGAAACACCTTTTAATTTTTGTGAGTACTTTACATGAAGCATCTAGATGTTCAAAATTGTCTTCAAGATGTTCAAAATGGCTAAAATTATTGGCTGGGAAAGAGCAAACTACGCTTAAAAAGTGGCACAGGTCCAATATCTTTTGATCCCCTTCTACAACTGCATGTTTGAAGATAGTAACTGAGATTTTTAAATGGAACCTGTTCTTCAAAGTTAGATATTTAAATAACATGTAGGTACATTTTTTCAAAATCGTGTAATATGAAGTTATATCATGACGTGTTATAATCTTCGCAACATTAAGCATTTATTGATTGATTGATTTTTTCGTGTTTCCGGGCACGTCAACTGCTTTGGTCATTAGTCCCGTTAGTGAATTGCATGTTTTTTGTCGGGAGACGGCGGTGATCTTCCCTCGCTGGGTGGCGAGATCCGGCACCGACCAACCGTCGACTAGTGGGGTTTCCCCCAAACCAGGGACTCTCCCATCAACGAGGCACCGCCCCAGCCGGGACAAGCTCTAAGCTCGCGACCGGTCTCCCGGAATATGTGGTAGTGTATTGCATGTTAGTGTAAGTGTGTGTGTGTATAGAGCGATTTTCTTAAGGTTGAGCCAAAGTGACAGCTAGTGCTGGCAACATAACTGAAGGTTCTGTGGTCGTTGTGTCCTTGAGCCCATTAGACTCCCTCCCTGCATTAGATCATTTGCAGTTGGCTAACTTGTAAATCGCTTCAACACTTCCTTTTGTGGTGTACTTGTCCGACAAAAATATAGTGCGCTGCGAGAAATAATTGATATTAGGAAGTGCAGTGTAATGTGCTCTTCTGTAAAAAATATTTTTTATTTATATATTACATTGAAATTACTTTTTGTGTGATAAATATTACGTTTATTTTAAAACCGAGACTTGAATGCGAGATGCGTACCGGTGCACGTGTTTCCGGCATAAAATCATTTTTCTTTCTATTTACATTCGTGGCAGTTTTCTTTTACTGATTGTGAGAGCATGTTAAGAGATTTTCCACATACGTTATTAAATTTAAATATTTCCCGGACTCGCGTACGTGCATATACCTCAGCGAAACTCTTAAGACTTCTTCATAGGGATGTTTTCACAGGAGCCATTAGCACTTTACGAAGGGGCGTGACTCAACAGCTGTCGCGGCGGAGGGATACTTCTCTGAAATACATGTGATGTTCACTTGTTTTCGCGAACTGTCACTTTGGCTCATCCTTAGGAAAATCGTTCTATAAGAGGAGAGGATAGGACAAGGAAGAGGAAGGACAGATCGCGCGCGGTCCGTGGCCCGTTTGTTAGGGTACTTCGCCTGGTGTTAGTCGGAGAAACCACGGAAAACTACCGATCAGAGCAGCCGGCTGCTAGAATTCTCCTCCAGACAGCGACTGAATTCGATCTAGCTGAAAAGCTAGTATCGAAAATCGTGCCGCCGTCAGGACTCGAACCTTGGACCTGCCGGTCAGAGGCGCTGCAGTGACATCAGTTGATGCACTGAGCTTCCGCTCCCGGTTTAAGCATTGATTAATGTATGTGAATAGCGCAATAAATCGTAACAAGGAACGGGTGAACATCAGGTATTGGTTGGGAATGCAATACTTTCTAGGGTTCTACTAGTAATTTAAAATTTAGAGACAAATTCAAAGGGAGAGTGTAAATGAAGAAAAATCCCCCCGCCCCCAAAAAAAGTAAAAGTAGTGGTGCTACTAAATAGCACCGACTTTCTCGTACTAGTTTGTATTTTTAATTTCGTTGGTCTTGGCTAGCTTTTTTTCTTGTTTTGTCCTATTGACAGATACCATCTATTGCCGCTCAAAGTACTTTTTCTTAATGTCTAGATTTTTCCGTTTCCTAATCGTGTAATCGAAATACGACCTTAAGAACAATAAAGAAGTGTAATATCTCGTCCTATTAGGAAATTTTCGTTAAAAAATGTGGAGTCGTTTTTAAGAAAATGTCTTTTAAGTAAATGCAAAATCTGAAGCTCTTTTACACAGAAAATTGAGTTTTCGAGAAATTTCATTCGAATTCATTAGAAGCACTTTCACTCATAAATACAATGATGTATATACTATTACTAGTATATACAATTATACTATTCGCTGGAAATGTGCACACTAACGCCGTGGGAGATTTAAAAAAAAAATGCATTTGCGTGATTTTTTAAAAAACAAAAATATTCAGCAATATGACCTTTCTGTCATTTTAAACAGTGCATTTAGCACTATTCGCACAAAAATTTGAACAAAACATTTGGAGCGCTTGAATGCAAAAATTTGAACTCATTCAAACTTTTCAGTTTTCGAGAAACTTTACAAGACATACTCATCAATCCAATAATGATAAAAAATTGCAAATATAAATATTAACGACGTAAGAGACAATTCAAAAAAATATTTTTTGTAATTAAAAAGAACGAAAGAATAGAGGAAAATAGCGTTTATATCATCTTATACGGGCGTTTAAACGGACGTTAAAAAATCACTTCTTCGGTATCAGGGGACCCCAAAACTTGTTTACGTTGAAATTTCGAAATGGATTTTCCGCAACATTACATAACTTTGCCTATATATTACTCTGTATATACATACGATTACGAGAAAATAATAAGACACTAAAAAAAGCGTAATATATTTAGGAGGGTATAAGAAATCACATATATTTTATGGAAGTTGAAAAGTTGTTGAGGAAAAAAGTTATGAACAATTTCAGGTAGTTGTACTTTCACCGCTGGAATATTTTCCTCGGCTGAAACGCCTGGCTTTGACGGTATCTAATGGTTGCAAAAGCTTACAAAAAAGTGTTTTTCTCTTTTCTTTTAATATAAAATGAAACTTCCATCTTTCTGACAATTTGAAGCATCTAAAATCAATTTTTATCAATATTAATAATTGATTTTAAAAAATCTGGCCTATGCGCGCGTTTCGGCCTTTTTCAGACCACCGTGAGACGTGGCATTACGAAGAACAAGTTTTCGGCGGGATGGTCTAACATGGCTCGGCGCTAAACACAAAATTGTCAACAACAACAACAACAACAACAACAAGTATTATGAATGGTGAAAATGGTATTTTATTTATCGAATAGGAAATGTGGCCGATACACAAGACCGATACGGCGCAATCCGACGAGCAAAATAAAATCCCTTTTACCACGCGTCTCACACTCTATTTCAGTCTTACTGTCTTTCATTTTGTTTCAATTAAAGAAAAGAAATCACTTAATAATACATTAAGATCTGTAATAGCTCATGTAGTTAGATAAAAATATTTTGTTTATTTTCTTGCATCCACAGATTTATTTGAACACTTGAGCATCGTCACGCTAGCACTAGTGCGAAAATAGTATATTATGCAATTAGTTTATAATGTTGTCCTTTTTTGCACGAATAAGAAAATATTACCGAACAAACGACGTTAGGAGTGAGTTCGGTAATAATTTCTTATGAGCGCAAGAAAGTAACATTATAAACGAGTTGCATACGCTGCTTTTTTGTATTACAGTATTACAAAAATTTAAAGAAGCGAAGTCAATTTGACTGTTAAGTTGTAACCTCGGATTCATGTTATGACGTCATGAGTGCTACCTAAGCAACTAATTTGTTTACAAATGGCAATTAGGTTGAAAGTTACGTTACATTATGGATTCTTTGCCAAAATAAATTTTGAAAGAAACTGCAAAAGCAGAACATGTATGTTGGATGGATGAAAAATATACAAATTTTGTATGCGAGGCTGCTGTTCTTTCCTATCTGTCGGAGTAGGTTGGTTAATGCACAATGCACATTCTAGAATAAAAACGGTAGTTATGATGCATAATTCTTTAAACATAAGTCCATAGCGTGTAAAGCGTCTACCTTACGGTACACATATTCAAAATTAAAGGCAATGTGTAAATGTGTTCGTTTAAGAGGACATCCGCCACGTTTTTCATCGATAATGGTGGTGATATTACTGCACTTACATGTCACGAAGGGTGGCGATGTTCAAAGGTAGCTGAATCTTAATTGAAGAATCAGTGAATAATAAGATTTTCATCGCAGCAAGATATTGGTTAGTGCAGAAACTAAAGAAAAAAGAAACACTTTGGAATTACATACATCTTCTGGAGTGTCTTTGATAAATTTATCCAACTGTACTATTAATATTCTTACTCATAAAAACCAATTAGATGTTCTTTGTTATTATTGTTAAATATTACCGAGTAACAGCAACATGTAATTGTAAAGTAGTAATAAGTTAATAAATTAGATTTTAAAATTGCAAGTTTTTTCACAATATATTTATTTTACTGCGAACACAGAATCTATTTACATGGTACCATTGCCTTCTTTATACTCCATAACTGATGATAAATGGGGGCTCTGACTATTATGTCATTGATGACACATATTTCGTGCAGAAATAGCGATGACGTAAT
This sequence comes from Teleogryllus occipitalis, assembly GCA_011170035.1. Taxonomy (NCBI): domain Eukaryota; kingdom Metazoa; phylum Arthropoda; class Insecta; order Orthoptera; family Gryllidae; genus Teleogryllus; species Teleogryllus occipitalis. Next base: position 48,784 of record BLKR01015324.1, on the reverse strand, counting down.
GATTCGTTTCATAATATGCTATATTATGAATGATTTTGCTAGTGGAAAAGAGTTGTTTATAATTCTGGCCTACAAAAACTTAAACTTTTTGCACGCTGTGCATGTCCTAGAAGTAACCGCTTTTACTAATGGCTGTATCAAAAGATTATTTAGTAATGACCTGACAATGCTTTCCAACGTTCTACTACCTTGTACCATGTGTATCATAGACTACTACAATGCCTAAGGGATGTCTGGGAAGATGCCTAAAGCCGGATTTCTAATTGTTATCATTTGGCAGCAACTTTTTGCGATTATATTGCGAATGAAATATTTTTTCAAAATATACTTATAACAAGTAACAGAAGTAACATTTTTAACGAGTGAAATTTTTTCATAGCGAATGGAAAACATGTTAAGTTAATTGTACGGGTGATGACGGTTAAATTGCATGTACCAGCAGTAGCAAACATCTTGACTCCTCCAGTACTTTCAAGGGTTCGTGATAAGTAAAATGAAATATACCTCTCGGTTACAATGATGGTACGCTTATATACATGATACATTACGTGAAATAAATAAAGGTTTGGGGCGATTTTCCAGGACAAGCTAGGGAATCCAGACCTCCCCTAATATATGCCAAACTGTTTTACTGTTTTAAATTTTTTCTTGTTTTAAAAAATAATTATGAGTAAAGTATGTGAAAAACACATGCATTGCCTCTTTTTTTTCGTTAAGATTGCAGGTATTGCCTGAGTGGCCGTTTTGATCGGGTCTCAATCTCCTAGTCAGACGCACGGTTTGCTCACACATGATGTCACACTCCAGTGACACATGATGTAGGGTCGTATTTATGAAGCTCTGCCAGCAGCGCTCTTAAGGATCTGCCATCTGGTGGCTTGCTAGGAGCTCGAGGGGCGACTGGAATTGGCTGGTGGCCGTTCATAAATCGCAAAACCGAACACTGGCAGCCTGCTAGTCCTGGCAGGCCCCTGGCAGAGGTTTATAAATACGGCCCGTATTCTCCACTGACCATCGCGCATGGAAGACCTAACGAGTCTAGAGCTATCCTCTCCTCGTACAGTAAGCGGAATCAGATATAAAAATGTTTAGGTCTCTCAATTCAGTCAAACCTTAAATGGAACGTCCATTTAAATGAATTGAACACAAAATTAAGTTCATTATGCTACGCGTTCAGAATTCTTTCTAATTCAGTCAGCCTTTATACTGCTCGCTATGTATATTTTGCGAATGTTCATTCCCGGCTGAGATATGGCATAATATTCCGGGGAAATACATCTTATAGCTCCCAGACTTTTAGATTACAAAAAAGAATTGTACGAATAATAACCAAATCCCACCCACGTGATTCTTGTAAGCCTCTCTTCATTAATCTAGGAATTTTACCATTGCCTTGTCTGTTGATTTACGAATCACTGGTTTTTGTCAAAAATGACTCGCTTAAGGGCGGGAATTCATTTTCAGAAAATGCCGATGTCTATTACTATAACACTCGACGTAGAAACCGGGAGCGGTAGCGCAGTGCATCAACTGATGTCACTGCAGCGCCTCTGACCGGGAGGTCCTAGGTTCGAGTCCTGACGGCGGCAGGATTTTCGATACTAGCTTTTCAGCTAGGTCGAATTCAGTCGCTGTCTAGAGGAGAATTCTAGCGGGAGGCTGCTCTGATCGGTAGTTTTCCGTGGTTTCTCCGATCAACACCCGGTGAATGCCGGGGCAGTACCCTAACAAACGGGCCGCGGACCGCGTGCGATCTATCCTTCCTCTTCCTTGTCCTATCCTCTCCCCTTACACACACACACACACACTAACATGCACTACACTACCACATATTTCGGGAGACCAGTCGGGAGCTTAGAGCTTGTCCCGACTGGGGCGGTGCCTCGATGGTGGGAGAGTCCTGGTTAGGGGGAAACCCCACTAGTCGACGGTAGGTGTGCGCCGGATCTCGCCATCATGCGAGGGAAGATCACCGCCGTCTCCCAAGAAAAAATGCACTACACTAACGGGACTAATGACCAAAGCAGTTGACGTACCCGGAAACACGAAAATATCAATCAATCGACGTAGAAATCATATTCATCAGGTGACAGTACCAACCGCTCATTACAAAAAAATCACATACAATATATGAACGTTATTTTAGAACACTTGCCAGATGACATTAAACGATTAAATTCGATAGAAAAGGTAAAATTCCAAGTGAAATCGTTTCTGCTGCATAACTGTTTCTATTAAATTAGAGACTATACTGAGCATCACAAGGGAAGTAACATTAATTTTAACAGTGATATTTAATGTATTATTTACCATTGGACTGTATAATTGTAAACAATATGTAACAAGTATTGTATCGCAGCTTCTGGGTCAATGACCCCCATCTCTATCAGGTTTTTCGTTCAGTTTCCCTGATCCATTGAGCAAATGTTAAGATGGCCCCTTGTTTTGCTTCTGGATATAAATGTAACTTCATTATATGTGCACGACTTCTAGAATTCAGTTGGGAAATATAGTTATTCAAACTATCGTTTCCATGTTGTCGCGGCAAGAAGTATTATTCCTTGACGAAGGACATCATGGATAAGATCCCAAAATTTATTGCATATTTATACTTGAAAATATATTTTATTACATGGGAGTGTTTTTTAATTAATTCAAAATTCAAGTAGTATATGACAGTGTAGGGATCAGAGAATTTTGAAAACGTGTACAGAATTCACTTCTCTCCATAGCACGTCATACAGTTTTAACTGTTTTTTGACGTAAAATAAATAAATAAATAAATAAATACGCGCGGTGTTTATAAGTGTGACTTCTAAAATAAAGAGTGAACTCACTGCAGTGAGAAGAGTAAGTTTATTGAAGGACTCGAAGAAAATAGTGTGGACACGTTAATTTAATGCATCGAGTTTTTCAGTAATTCATTTTTTAGTGATAGTGGAAAAAGCCTAGTCCGAGTTATAAACGTATATTAATTTAATTTCTATATTGTTGGAATTCCCTATCCAAAATTTGAAATTTTAATATAAGTGAATAAATTATCGTTGTTCCAGCGGCGGAAGATCACCTCCACCTCCCGAGGGAAAACATGCACTACACTTACGGGACTAATGACATAAGCTGTTGACGCGCCCGGAATCACTACCAACCACATGTTCAAAGTGATCATATTTGATCTCTCTTCATTCCTTAGATGTTTGTTATATTTTTATCCTGAACCAATCTGTAAATGTAGTAAATAAAGTGGAGCAAATGTCGAAGGTAGAAATTTCTGCGTGGCAAAAATTGTAATTGACAGATGGAACTATGAGAGGCCTTGAATGATGACATTACCTCATCGTGGTAGTGTACTATGCGTGGAGAGACCTCACGTCGCAAATGTCGACCCACTGCATGCACATATTCAGCGTGGTAGGCACCTTGAGTAAGTGAAATGTTCCACAAAACGAGTCTGTCTGCTTCACCGGGGATAGTACAACCCCTGTGAAGTGTCGTAAACCTTACCCATTTCCTAATTCCTTCCCATTCTGGCCGCTGGGTAGTGACGCAGGGACGCGTGGTGTAAAAGGCGCGTAGGCAGAGATGCTACCTGGCTGTCCTCTTGACAACTGACTGACGAGACGAGACGAGATATACATAAATACAGCGCCTTCTGGAATACAGAGGGTGTTGGTAAATAATAAATATTAATGGAGGATATCTCCGGATGAAGCGCTCTAAGCTTGACCAGGAGCGAAGGGACGCGTTGCGTCAATAAATAATAATGAGTAATTAAGACGAAACAATTTTTTTAATGTTCCAAATAAGGAGCAACAAATAGTAACTATAAGAAAGTTTATTTTAAGAAAACTTTACAATGTTCCGTTACCAAATCTGTAACAAGCACTTTGCCAACTAACCAATAATCCAGAAGAGAAAGCCGTGGCCAAAATCCACAATACCAGAAAATGTCCAAATTACTTAGCATAAATCACGATTCCGTCGAAAGAAAATACCGGGGCAACATCAAATTCACAATAACTAGGCTGGTTGTAACCGATACTTCACACAGGATTTAGCTCCCGGCTTCACTCAGGTTTCTTCATTCGTACCGTGGTGCCCGTAGCCTCTTATATTCCCCCGGTGACGTCACGCGTCAACTCGCATAGAAGCTCGTGGTTTCAGTCACCGATTTTTGGGAGGCTGGCCAGCCCCTAAAGCGCGCGCAGATCTGCCGCGCGTGCGGCCAATTTAAATGTCATGTGCACATAACTGAACATTGCATCCTTTTCTATTGCAATACCAGCAGTTGCGCAGGGCCTTGAGAGAAACATTGTTGTACACCCTGACTACTCGCTTTGAACCAACGGTCGTTAACCGACGATGCACGCTGTTGATGCAACGCGTCTCTTAACCCTTGTTGGGCGTTGAGCGCTTTCTTCTGGAGTAATCCTCCGTTTCTGAGTAATTACTGTCTCGTCTCGTCGCAGTCAGTCGGTGCCTTTTATCCCTTCGGCCAGGGGCTCGACGCCGTTAGATCCCGGGGTTCCTGGCCGGTCACCCAACCTGGAAACCGCGAGTCTCGAATTCGCTTAACCTTCGTGACTTCACGGAGCGTAGTAAACGAATTCGGCTAGCACCGCCGGCTTCACTAATTTACACGTACTCGCTTTTACACGTTTGCTTATCTGCATCGGCTTACCCGATTGTTGCCCGGTGGGTAGGTTGCGAACAACGTTCATGTAAAAAGGAGGATCCTCGATAAGTCCTTCCCCCCAAAATATAGCATCAACATATTTCTTTTTATAAGTATTTAATTTAGACTAACATCAGTTCTCCATTTGCGATTCAAGTGAAAAGGTTCGTACACAAAACCCAGACTAAGATGATCTGAGCGCCTTTTTTATTTTAGTTGCTAGACAGAGACACTATCATGCATGCATTATCACGTGCGTGAGGCAACATTCAGAAAAAAGATATTCGTGTTTTCTATTCCAGATTAAACAATAAACAATACACCATAGCAGATGCTAGTCATGTGATAAAGTAAATGACAAATGTTAAAAATTTACTAAAAGAAGGACATTTAAAATACAAAAGAGGACGAGAGGACAATTGACGTCAATGGAGGACTGTCCTCCGAAAAGGAGGACGGTTGGCAACCCTACCGGAGAGGCACACGCACAATTGTTCCATCACAGGTACTATGGGTGGCGTCTCTGTGGTCGGCGGTGCATCCGCATGGGTTTTTCCTCACGGGGCCCGGTCGGGGAGGGCCGGCCGTCGTACGCAGTGTCGGAACTAGACAATTTTGGGCCCCAGGGCAATGATGAAACGTAGCCCCACCGCTTCGAAAAAAATTTAAAACGTGAAAGTTGTATAAAGAAACTTCACGAGTTATTTTATTTATTTCAACAAATAACAAAAAATCATATCGTTTAAGCTAGACAAAGGTTTGGGAAATATATTTTAAATAATATTTTTAAGTAAAAGTATTTAGTGACCAAATAAAAAAATCTATGATGAGCTTAAAACACTAAAATAATTTGTTGTGTTCAGTGTTAATATAATCACTTTTTGTTAAATACATTACATACATGTAAATTTAAATAAAACTTTAATGTTAGCGTCATTTGATTTATTTCATAGAGACCTACCTTATAAGTAAAGACTATTGTGAACAGCAATCACAGACACGAGCTTCAGATATTTACATATTTATTAATAAGTATTTACAAATTAATAGTTTTACTTGTTATTTACAGCTCTGATAGACACTATACCCCGATCGCAGGAGCAATCCTTAAAAGATGCAAAACTGCCTGAATCGTGACCCTCGCCACTCCACAGCGAGCTTACGCGCTCAGCGTAGAGCCCCGGTGACCGCAGTCACCCGTGGAAAAAAAATGTTTCACAGGCGTCCCAACACATGGGGTTGCCCTACAAGCATAGCTCGTCTCCGCACCGACCTGGGCGCAAGTTTTGTGCATTCGCACGAGGTTTTCACTCAGCTCAAAACCCACCTCCGCGCTTTGCGCTCTTGCTTATATATCTCCCAGACCACGTGACACGCAACGTCATCTCACTTTCGCGGGGCACTTCATGTCACGTGACTATCGCGCCGCCACGCATTTTAGGCACCCCTTCCCATGGATTCCTGGAAGTTCTCAAAATACCTTGGGGTGCCTCCGCTCCTACCTACCGGCTTTGTACTTCCTTTCTCCACCCAGTATTCACTGGTGCCCTAATCCTGCGACGCGGTGCCTGCAAGGCGCCGGTTTCCTGCTTGTTAATACAATTCGTTTCACTATAATTAATTCAGGTAAGCATTTAATCGAAAATTTTATGAAATATCAGACTTTTGTACCGCGACTTATAAAATTACAACAATTTTCCCGAGTTCAAATTTCTTTTTCAATTTTTTTTACTTATTTTTTCCCATCATTTGTTCCTCTGACTTGCGGGATCCCGGGTGATCGCCTGTTCTGCTTATGCCAGCACTGGTCGTGAGTCAGGCCTGGCAGGAGCGCGAGCTCGGTACTCGTACTGTAATTTGAGTAGGTTGAATTCAGTCGCTGTCTGGAGGAGAATTCTAGCGGTCGACTGCTCTGATCGGTAGTTTTCCATAGTTTCTCCGATCAACACCAGGCGAATGCCGGAGCAGTACCCTAACAAACGGGCCACGGACCGCCCGCGATCTTTCCTTCCTCTTCCTTGTCCTAACCTCTCCCCTTACACACCCTCACTTACACTAACATGCACTACACTACCACATATTCCGGGAGACCGGTCGGAAGCTTAGAGCTTGTCCCTGTTGGGGCGGTGCCCCGCTGGTGGGAGAGTCCTGGTTAGGGGGAAACCCCACTAGCCGACGGTAGGTCGGCGCCGGACCTCGCCATCCAGCGGGGGAAGATCACCGCCGCCTCCAGGGAAAAACATGTACCACACTAACGGGACTAATGACCAAAGCAGTTGACGCGCCCGGAAACACGAAAAAATCAATCAATCAATCAAGTCACCACGTTTCCGTCAGTCTATAAGTTGATTCCCGTCTTGTCATCCTAGCTTAGGAGTTGTAGTTTTGACGAGGTGTAGTCCACACAATTTAGTTAACGCTCGCAGTTCTGTGTAGGAAAGCTGTGTAGTATTGTGTGAAAATGTCTTTAAAGCGAATCTGCCAAATCCTTCCGCCACAGAAGAAAATGCTGAATAAATGCTAGTCGTATATTTTCCTTGGGTTTCGCTATTGATTTTTATATTTCCTGCAATATTTTCTTTGATCAATTATGCTTCATTTTCTTTATTTTGTTTCACGAAAATTATATCGAAAAATTAAATTATATGATGAATTTTTGGCAACTCTACAAGACGGGAACCTGCCAAAACGAAAATATTTTGAAGGAATCGTCTGGTTCCTTAATGTTTTAATCGCAGTACATAAAAGAACGGCTGGCCAACAAGGGGCCAGCCGGGCGATTTGCGACGAGGAGCTATGGCCTTCTCTACTAGGGCTATGGAGGAGCAGCCACGCGCCGCGTAACTGCTGCGCTCTGGTGATGGATGGCTGCCGTAAATACTAGCGCGCGTGGTTCTAATGTCCGGCGCTTACATGACTATTTTAAGGACTTTATCGGTCACATGTGTCTTTAATCTCTGTTACCATGAAACCCTGCAAGTTTGGTATGTACACTTGTACCTACCTGTATGTTAATAGTTATTTACGATATTAGTGTCGTAATACATCTGATAACAATACGAGATAGGAAAATTGCCAAACGAGGCCGTCAGGCCGAGTTTGGTAACCAATTGAGTATTGTAATCAGATGTTACGACACAAATATCGTACGTTTTATCCACTTTGTAAAAATTTGTTAGATTTAACATTAAAATTTTCATTTAGTATTCACATTTTTCCTCTTTAAGTGGCGACACTGTTCTTAACAAGGAGAACAATTGAAATGCGCATGGTGTACACATTTCGACAACATGACCGAATGCAGTTCAGACTCAGAAATAGAAATAGCAGCAAATGCTCCTATAGATTCTTTGTTACCATACAAATCAAAGAAGAAATATGAGTGTGAGTACTAAATTTTTAAGGATTGGTGTGAAAACAAAAACGTTCATTGCATTTCAGAAAAAGTTTTAATGGCTTACTTTTCCGGCAAGTCGAAAAGGAAAAACCGAGTAGTCTTTGGACCCACTTTTCTATGCTGAAGAGTACTTTATTAGTTAAGGAAAATATTGATATAAGTAAGTTTACCCTGTTAGCATTTTTAAAAAGGAAAAGTGAAGGATATAAAACAAAAAAGTCAAAGATATTTTCAAAAGGAGACATACATAAATTTTTAATAGAAGCTGACGATGCTAATTATTTATTTATGAAGGTGACCTTAATAATTGGTATATTTGGCGCTTGCCGTAGAGATGAGTTAAAGAATCTTAAAATAAGTGATATAGAGGATAGACAAACATGTATTTTAATTAATATACCAAACAGTAAGACTTTAATTGCGAGAGAATTTGCAATTAGTGAAGGGAAAATAAAAGGATTTAACTGTTTAGAAACATTTCGTAAATATTTTCGCCTTCGACTTGAAAGTGTCAAACACGATCGTTTCTTTGTATTTTACAAAAATGGAAAATGTACTTGCCAACCTGTAGGAATAAATACTTTTGGAGGCATTCCGAAGCTAATAGCAAAGTATCTTGGGTATCTAATATCAAAGTACTAATATGAATTGTCAGGCTTCAACATCATCAGGAATTACAATTTCGAATTGCAAGAAATTTGTTGTTAATGAATATAATAAATCATTAAAATATGTTATTATTGTTATTATTTGAAAAATTGTTAACAAAGTTATTTTCATAATAAATTATTTGAATAATTATTGTTATTCTCAATAATAGACCATGGAATAGTGCTCGTCTCAGAATAACCCTACTCGTATGCCATTACCGCACTAGTGTGGTCATGAAGTTCATTACCACACTAGAGCGGTAAAGTACTTCATTACGAAACTGATTATAATAGCATAATGTTTCACATTACCTAACCAAAGTGGATACAAAAATTAACATCCTTAGCAAGGTAAATAACCATCGATTCATCGCAAGTGATACGAAAAAAACATGGCATTGTAAACAATAAATCAGATTCAAACAATTCAGAATTAATTCACATTGTTTTGGGGGATAATTATTCTTAATTGTACTATTATTAACACTACAATTAAAAAATGTATGGTGGGTAAATTAAACTCATTTTCCTCACATTTCACTAAATAAAACTCTTCTCCGGTAATCACATTTATTGACGATGTGAAGGTGTCGCCACTGGAAGTCAACGCGCAAATTTCCTAACCAAACGTCGTTTCTTTAGGTTCAGGAGAATTATTTGCATCCATCTTTCTCGAACCACGGTATACGATTATTGTTTATATAGATATATCGTATTTTCGCATAATTCGTGAGATAAAATGCTGAACATACCATACAATGTGTTGTGGAAATTTTGCAGAATTCTGACTTTAATTTCAGAGGTTGGAATTGGATGACCAAAACGCAAAATATCGTACGAAGTAATCTGGAAATGGAATTTTATCAGCAGTTACGACGACAAAGCTTGCTGTTATCTTCAAAAGGGAAATGATGGACAATATTTGCAACATAATTGTGGAATTGTGTGGCGTCATTCAAATTTTAAGCAAGCCTTAAAAATTAGGAAGAAACTATTAGAAAGCTATGGCCATGCATGGTTTATCAGGGAATGAATGTACGAATAAGATGTAAATGTGTGAATGCATTTTACGGTGTTAGAAAGTAGGGTAGTTTCATGTTATTTGATTGTGCATTGTATGTGCTTACCAGTACTGCCGGAAAAGCGAAGCTACAACAATAGGTACTAGTAGTGCAGCAGAATGGCACAGACTTTCTCGTAGTAATGTTTTCTAATTTCCTTGGTGTGGACTGGCTTTACGGTCTTGTCCCATTCTCTATCCAGCTCCCATTTAACGCCGCCCAAACATTTTTTTTGAAATTTTTGCAATTTTCCTGTTTTCTAATTGTAGAACCGATCTATTACATTAAGAATATTAAATCAGAGTAAAACCTCGCCCCAAATAGAAATTTTCATTGAAAAATGTAGAGCCGTTTTTTCATAAAATTGCGTTTAAGCCTAACTGTTAATTCGAAATTGAAAGCTCTTTTTCACATGAATGTATTCAGCTTCAGGAATCTAAAGAGCATCAAATTTCGCATTTACAGTAATTCTTAATCGCCATTTTCTTAAAAACGGCTTCAAATTTTTCAATTAAAATTTGTTTAGGACGACGGTTTACTCTTCTTTAATATTCTTGTAGTAAAATTTCGGTTCTGCTATTAGGAAACCAAAAAGTTGAGCAAATGTCAAAAAAATGTACCTTGGGCAGGTACATTTTGGGCCTTGTTGCATCTATATAAACAAAAGTTGAGCAAATGTACCTTGGGCATATATGGCAGCTGGCAAGAGGATAAGGCAAGACCGTAAAGGCAGTCCTCACCAAGGAAATTAGAAAACTTTACTACGAGAAAGTATGTGCTATTCTGTAGCTCTATCTAGTTTTCTTATGAAATGTGTTCATGAAAAACAGATCTAAAAATAATGTCATGTTCAATTTTTCAAAAACTTTAGTGTCTTTTGAGACATTTTGGGTGAAACATAGGCAATGTTTATTTTTTAATCATTGTTTTTTCTTAGAAACGGAACAAAATTTTTGGATTAAATTTAGACCTTCGATAGCGTAAAGGAAGCTTAAGATAATGATGCAGGACTCATATTTATTGAAATGCCTGATTTTTCGAAAATGTAAAAAAAATTAAAATAATGTCAGCGTCTTCTTACAACTACAATTGTGAAGATACAATTTTCTTTCTTAATGTAATGTGTTCATCACAAATATATTTTCAAATACGGCCATTTTGAATTCTTTTGAAAAATATGAGTACTTTTTGTGTAATTTGGCGACAAACATAGTCACCCGGTGCGAATTCATTGCGCTTCGTGAAGGTAATTCTAGGCAGTTGGATGGTTCGTAAGTCAGACTTTGTATATTATTTCATATTTTTTGTTCGTTTCTTACATTCGAGCTTTTGTTATACATTTACAAATTCATCTTTTAGAAATTATTTAAACCATATTTGAAACATATGGAATAAATATCCCTACCTTCAGGGAATATCAACAATGGTACGGAAATAATTGTTAAATTTATACTGGTACTTTGTTGAAAAAAAATAGTTTTTGCACCAAATGTTCTACGATTTGTAATGAGTTTTACAAAAAATGATGACTGAGATGTGTTAATTCGGAGAGAAATTGTGATATTACATATCCATTACTAAAGGCGAGTTAGTACGTAGTTTTAGCACCGCTGGTTCAGGACAGATATCCTTACTAAGAATATTCGTAAGAAAAAATGACTATCATAAATATTGTAGTTTTGCAATGTTAATGTTCTGCAATTTGCTGAAAACGCAGAGAGATTATTGAAAATGCGACCTACGTCATTTTTATAAGGGGTTTTAGTCTATTCCAGAAAAAAAATCTAAAAATTTGAAGCTGTTTTTGAGAAAATAATGTAAAAAACTTTTATTTCTCGAAAAATTACGCGAAAACTACTCATACTTTCTAATATATATATTAGAAAGTATAATATAATATTATATTTGAGAATATATACAAGTATGAAACATATAGTACACTGCAGCTTGCTGCCTCTTCTTTTTAAAGCATTTCAAAATCTGCTTCTACATAAACTGCAACCAAAGCTAGAAGATAACATAAACATCAAATTGGATTTCGGTGAAAGCATCATATTGTTAAACAAGCGTGCTCGGTGGAGGACATTATTAGTTCAAGTCTAGAAGATAAGAAATATTGCTCTCTTACGTTTCTAGACAACACGAAGGCATTCGACAAATTATGGCATAGCTATCGTACATACTCAAGAGAAATTTGGAATATCCGTATTATAACATGCCAAGCAGCAGATTCTTCCAAATGAAACATAGTAACGAATTAATAACTTATAGTAACTACTATAATGATAGTCTGTTTCGATCTTCTGCAAGCTTCTCTGGGGCACCAGAAGCAAAATCAATATCCAAAATTTAAGTCAAAAGTATTACGAAACATATTCCCCTGGTAAATTCGAAACCACCTGATTCAAACTTTTTTTTAAATCCCAATAAAGAAAAAAGTAACTATAAGGCGACCATGTTTTTTACAATAAAAAGGACGAACAAATGCAAGAAAAAAGTACAATGTAAATAAGTGACACATTTCATTAATTCAAACAAAAATGCTTACATCTCTTTAATTATTTTATTAAACTAGTGTTTTCCATTGAATTAATACTTTTCACTACAGCATTTTCTAACAATATATTGGAAATTTTGGAGCAAGAAATATCCTTTATATTGGATTTTACGGTAAGTACTGCAGTTAAAGTATCATCATTCATTCGTGATTTCTCACTTGGTTAACAACATTAACACATTAACACGAGATTAACACATTAATTTTAAAATATTGAAAATGAGGGCAGGTAGGAGGAAACTTTTCGAGGAAGGACAGAACATACGAGAAGGACTGTTGTCTCTAAAGAAGGACCCTAAGTTACTAGTGTTGCTACAAAATGTCATCGACTTTCTTGTACTAGTTAGTTCCCCATCACGTTTCAGTCAGGGCTGTCTTTCTGGTTGTGGCAAAAACACGAAGTTAAAAATACGTGAAGTACTCTGTGGAGAGGGCCAATCTGGGCATGATTTTTTGAGCTCTAGAATATCTGCCCTAACTCATACATAACAAATTGAAATATGAACACAAGTACATTATGTCTAGGAAACCTTAGGTCCATCTCTGTTCTGTACCATTACATACTTGCCTGTGATAACCCGTGGGTCCATTTCGGTCGTTGTACTGTGATTGTGATTGCTGGTACAGATAAATGCATATTATTGAGTAGTTCAGTTTAAAAACAGTGAAATTATCTATCTCCAATCGAGGTAATTTTTACTTCTTTGTGATGATTTTGAAATTTTAGTGGAGTAAAATTAATATTATTTATTGTGGGGTTGTTGAGCAAGGGAAATAAAATTTTGCTGGGCTCTTACGCTTCCACAACTCGTTTTCTTAGGTATTCCTTTAAATAAATAAATAAACAAACAAATGAATGAATGAATAATAAAACTGTAAGAGCTCCGAAAATTGACAATTTGAAATGCAAAAAAATAGTTTTTCGTTACTGCTTGTGCAGTACAGAGAAAGTATTGTAATACTGCGGGGCGGGAAAACGAATTTTCGGCAGAAAAATGGGTCGGGCTTTGGCAGTGCGTAGCGTAGTAGGGCCGGTAGGGGCTTAGTTTATAATAATATCTTGTTAAAATTCCAATCATTTCATTTCATACTTTTTTGCATCTACAATTCGGAACGATTGAAATGCTCACGGATTATTGTATTACTTACTCTGTAACTTCTTTGAATGATTGTATAATAATGACATCTTGCTCATCTGGCAACACCGTCTTTACTGAGTCGTAGGGATTCCCCGTATTTTATTTTGTGCTTGGATTGTTTATGTCTAATATTTAGCGAGAATGACTTCTATCATATAAAGAATAGAGACTTTTATTGGCACATTTTGATGACGAAACAAGAGATGCCAACTTGTCTTGTGAAAATCATTTGAGACGGAAGCTGTTTTCTTCATTAGATAGAATATCTTTAGAAATTCGGGAGCGTTTGCAGAAGCTACAGAATTTGGCGGAGAAGTTTGCTTATCTAACGTCTCTTATAATACTAGAATGTACAAAATGTAATCTAGACTATGCGTTTACCGAAATTGACGAGCCAGGTGGAACGACTTCAACAGCGGACATTAATTGCTACCACAAGCATCGAAAATATTTATTAATTTTTTTACGTCAAAACAATTAAAAAGTGTGTGTAATGTGCTACGGGGCTATAATGCTGTAATTCCTACCCTAAGCCATATTCTACTTGAATTTTGAATACAGAAAAAATGAACGTTTTTGCAAGGATTGTTAACAAAATAAATTAATTAATGTGAACCCACTTGAATTATTAAAATTTATTGTAAAATCCAAGCTAGAAGATACTCTGCTTAATACTGTAATAATGTTCTGAATATTCCTCATAATTACTACAAGCAATGCCAGCTGTTAGAGGAGTTTTTCAAAATTGAAATTCATCAAAATTATTTGAGATCAACAATAAGTGCATGGGGGAAGATACACCTTAAAAAAATTCGATTTTTGAAAATATTTTTTTTCCTATGCATTAATTATTCAAGAATATTTTGGTGAAAAAAAATTTGATATCTGCAATAGTTTTTGAGTTATGATTTAAAAGGTATGTCGCTGCATCATGCATCTATTAGAATAGAAAGGAAGGCAAATCTCATGACTCTAATTTCGTCCCTTGTTTTCCAGAATTTACTGTTGTATTTGTGGGTTAATAAATAACATCACTAGCTCGTAACAATAGCACTTTATTCATATATAGGATACATTTGATATACTGGCGCGGCACACGCGGTCACAACACCACTCGAGAGCATAAAGACTCCTGCGCTACCGTTGTGCCGGCCGGCGGGAGAAGGGGGAGAAGCCGGAGTCAGTGTTACCAACTGACGTAATACATAACATTTACCATCCCATTTTTAAGATCCGTTTCCCTTATAACTCAAAAACTAATCATTTTAAAGCTATGAAACGTTTAGGATGCATTTAATTAAGTATTATCTACAAAACCATGCTAAATCATACACCTTAGATCAATAGTTTTTGTGATAAAAAATTATAAAACTTAAAAAGCGAATAATAATCAATATATTAATTTTGGATTCAAATTAAAAATATTATTTTTCCAGAGATCTAAATGAAAAAGCATGATTTTGTACTTGTATCGACAACAAATTTTTTTAAAAAATTTAAATCTTTAAAATTATTTGAATTATCAGGGAAACACTAAGTTAGTGCGTGAAAAAAATGGTTGAATTTTGATTTTAAAAAATCCAAATATTTTTTTAAAGTTAAAAGCAAATTTTTCCTTGCAGAAAAAAGATATTTTTGTGTGTCAGTTCCTTTTTCCTGCTGTGAAGTATGATTTTAACAGAGAAAAAAGTGTAAAAATAATAAAAATTTAACTGCTGTAAGCTGTAGCTTCCCTCTTAAGGCCATCCAATCTGGCTATCTTGTCTACAGAGCAAGAGGTATGTGATACTATAGAGATTGAAAGTGGAGAAGGAGATTTCGCTCTTAAAAAAAGTAGACGAATAAAGTTTTAAAGACAGAAGTTTTGTTTTTAATTCTAACAATTATATTGTTTTTCAATAAAATACAAATAGTAAAAGTAGTAATAGTTCTAGTTCTCATTGGAAGTCAATTTGTATTTTGTATTCAATTCACTAATAACAATCTTGTTGATCGTCAATGTATAATCAAAAATGTTCTATACCTGTTATATACAGTGGGTGGCCAAATTATTATGATTTTTTTCTATTCTTGACATTCTTTATTATACTACAGAAGGTTCATTATGTCGATTTCCTATAACTGTTTTGTCATCTGGTGCCTAGTTTGAGAAATTGGTACATCTGTAAAGCAATTGTCACACCTGTTTTATCATTACTTACACAACAAATTATTTAGCAACTATTTCTTTTTTGCACTTTATAGAAGATTTCATGCACGAACTATGAGTAAATTTGAATGAAGTGATTGCATTTTGGCTGTAGTGCTGTTAATTGGATTGAGAGTGTGCCAAAAAAGGTCATAAGAGTGATCAAATTGAAAGGTGGCATCACAAAAACAAAAGCTCGCTGTGACCTGAGATTTTTATCATTACCTTGCTTATTTCATATGTTAAATAATCTATGATAACAGCATATTGGTGTACTATATGTTGAAGTTCATAAAATGAGACCATCAATAAATACAATTGAAAGAAAATTGCATTATTTTCATAAGTATAAGTAATCATAATAATTTGGCCACCCATTGTAAATGTAAGTGGCATATGTGTAAGAATTGTTGTAATAAATGTGATTATTATATTGTAAAACATATATACATGACTTTTTTATTTGTAACCTATTCAGTACATAATGATGATTATTGTTCCTGCTGAAAATTTCTTTAGAATTGCTGTATATTTTACTTTGAAATTGAACCTAAATAATGAGGCGGCGAAACTTCCCTCTTCCTTGCACCGGGTGGCTGTCACCTACGCTACGACACTGTGTCCTGGTGGATGAATCTTATTATATACAGTAAATTACTTCCTCTAACAATCGTGTAGTCAGAATTCATGTTACTGATATCACGTTCGGTATCATGTAGCTGATACCGAAAAATTGATTGTCAGTAAATCGATGGATGGCGTCTGTCCCATTTTATCCACAATTGATTTTCCCAAATAGATCTCTCTGATGTTGCAGCCTCTTGAATTTGAAACATATTATAATTTTTGGGGGTATTTCACATTAAGCCCTGGGACATTTTCAAAATTTTTAAAAGGTGGCACCACATTTTTTGATAAAATGTTATCTTCGGTTAGCGGCAAGAACTCGTAACAGAATGATGCAGGTCTGATTATTGTTAAAATCCCTGTTTTTTCGAAAATCACAAAAAGTCAAAGATTTTTCGGTGTCTTCCTACAACTAAAATTATGAAGGTCAGTTTTTTCTTAATGAAATGTCTTCATCAGAATCGTCTTCAAATAAGTTCATATTCAATTTTTCGAAATTGTGAATACTTTTACGAAATTTTGCATCACACATCTGCAATTTTTCAATTTTAAACAAATATTTTCTAAGAAACAGATCCAAATTTTTTCTTTAATTTTTTCCTCTTATTTATCAAAGAACTATCAAGATAGTGGTGATGGTCCCATTTTCAGTGCACTCTGTACTTTTGAAAATTGCAACCAAAGAAAAATTGGAATTTCACGTTTCGTTTGACCAACACCACGTGTTGGTTTGATGCGTTGTCAGTTCGCAAAATGTGGCTTTAAAATTCTTCGTATTCATCCCATAGTTGTCGGAATTGTATGATGTATATACTATTCTTGGGAAAGGAAATAGTTTGAAGGAAGGTAATAAATTTAATTTAGAACTAACAAACACACGTCTTTACTTTAAAATGTTTTGATCGTTGAATATAGTATTCAAAAATTGAAAGCTCACTTCAATGTAATCAAGTCAGGCTTCAGTGAACATATCCTTGCTTTTCTGTATCATGAGCTGCAACTACTTTAACAATTAAATTTATTTCTGTTTCATTTGTAAAAGTAAGAAATGACTACTGTTCCTGAAAATGGAAATAAATGCAAATATATATGCCAGAGGCGTTTAGTTTGAATTTGTTGAATTGGTCATAACTGAGGGGCTGGTAGGACAGAAATTGCAATATTTTAATAGTACGTCACTATTTCCAGTAGCGCGAAAAAGTATGTGCTGTGGTAGCACCGCTAGTTTGTTTATTCAAAAAGCACAAAAACCATACAAAATTATGTTTGTAAAGAAAAATACTTTTGACTTAACGGATGGGGGGAAAGAACATCAGGGTCACTCATAACGTTAAAATCTCAACATCGATATTTGCGACATTACATAACTTTCAGTACTCTACTTATCCGAAAAAATAAAATTGCAAGAATGAGATAAGTGAGTTGTAAATATATGTTACTCTATCAATTATACCAGTGGAGGCTCGTGCTTAGGTTGCACGGTTGCACAACCCCCAGAAAATGAAAAAGATCTTAGGAATATACATTTTCCTTTTAAAACAGTTATTATTCAAGATATTGCAGCAATATCGATGTATATGAAATCATTTTGAAACCAAAGAGCGTCCAACTGGAGCTCTCTCCGGTGTCTGGTGCCTTGCCAAGAATTCACCACGCTCTTGGCTGTTAATGAATTTACTTTTACTCCTTGGTCCTTCGATTTAACACGGAGAAGATAGAACCAGATTTGGTTGGGCAACCAAGAGCTGGCGCTGCGCGGCGACGGAGAGACTCTCAAGGGATTACCCATATTCTGTCTTCGTCTAACTCACTGCAATATAGTTTTATGATTTTCGTTTGTTATTGAAAGTACACAAGTTCAGTCAGTTATTGGCGATATTCAATGTATTGTTTATGATATTTGGAGAATTTGTTTTCATTTGATATTAGATTTGTTGATTCAAAACGTTCATTTGATGAGTTCTTTGTGTAAAGGTGGTCGTTCTGGATGGAAGTCCCTTTAGTGTCCCCCATGGCTGCAGATGTCCCATGTCTAGCGGTTTGCGAACGTTCTTGTGAATACGAATGTGTGCCGAAGATCTTTCATTATTGCCAAATATACCAGGGTAGTGAAGTTTTCGAAATAAAATAAATGTATTTGTGTGAAAAAATAAATTTGTCGAATTTAAGTGCCCAGTGGAAATCAAAGCCAGAACCACGTGCGCGGGAGATGTAGATCCCTTACGCAGACCCAAAGCAAAACTGTGTAAGTAGTGTTTCAATGTATACTTTTATTTCACATAGTTTTAATTGATTTTAATTTCGTACATTTTTACCGATATGTTCGATGTAGGTGCAATCTCCAGTCTGTTGGGGCACCAGCTGCCACTGAATTATACGATTTGTGATTAAAACAATGGTCTCATGGAAAAGTAACGTGCTCATGGCTCAGTTTTCTAATTGCCAGCTTACTGCTGCTTTTTTACAACTGTATTCAGATTTGAAAATGCGGAACGCTAATTGTACAGGATATTTTCCTTGCTCAACGACGAGGTTTCCGTCACAGGCATGAAGTCTGTAAGGTCACAAGCGATCAAAGTGCGCGGTAGTCGCTTCAACTTTTCTTGTGGTTTTTGGACTCACCACCAGAGAGAGTACACGACCTAAACTCCACGAATCGTCTTAGAGTCTGTTGTGACATCAAAGAAGTTTCGTTAGAATGGGAGTGGGAGAAACTTGAAGCCAATTAAAATGCAACAAATAATGTGACACAGACTCCCATATGACATTTCTAACTTTCAGTTGGTTTACGGTTTCCCCCACTACCTTTCTTTAAAACACTTGTGAATATCATTTATCTCTGAATGGACTACTCAGCAGTGGTATCCGTTAATTCCGCTATAGAGAGCGTTGGTCATTGTATCAGAGACTGCCGACTGTGCTTGAGGTGGGCAAGTTGCTAATAGTTCTCGTTGATCTTGTGCGTCATAGTCCGAGAGTTGGTGAGGGTCTTGAGCTTATAGTGAACCAGTGTTATTATAATATAATTTGTGTGTAATATCGTCTATATCTCTTCGTACCAATGGCCACTGAAACGAAGCTTTTTACACGTGAGGAAGTTAAATCGAAGAATGATAGCAAAACTGCGTGGATTATTATCCACAATTCGGTATACAATGTTACTGAATTTCTGAACGAGGTAAGTGTGTCGGCAATATCAAAAATACGCTGAAATCAGTAAAAAAATAAATGTAGTTGACATTGTTCAGAATTATGCAATCAACATAAAACTAGCTTTCACATGTAATGTGTGTAACCTTGAACATCGAACGGAGACCGCAATGACTTAACAGTATTGTCTGTCGAGATTTCTGTGTAACGATGACGATCCTATTATATTGGCTTTCCTTTTACTTGTCATGTTTTATGAAAGTTATTCCATCCCTATCGGTGTTTTCTTAGAGTTGTTCAATTTTTAATATTTAATCATCCTTGATTTTTGGTGTGTATTTCAGCATCCTGGCGGCGAAGAAGTATTGTTGGAACAAGCTGGCAAGGATGGCACAGAAGCATTTGAAGATGTGGGTCATTCCTCTGATGCCAGAGATATGATGAAGAAGTACAAGATTGGTGAACTAGTGGAGGTAAAGACACATAAATTGTTTCAGAATTATTGTCGTCAATTGTAATTGTATTAATTAATAATCAACTTGCTCTTCAGGCGGACCGTATTGAGACACAAGAAAAGCCATCAGTTAACTGGGCCTCAGATAATAATGATAACAATGGAAGGTAAGTATTGCTTTTACTTGTGGAATAATGTTCATTTAATCGTTCTCCTTTGTTTAATGAAATGAAAAATCAGTCATGTCACTAATGCAACATATAATGAAGCAATTGCAACCATAAGCTGGTCGCAAATATAAAGCAGTTAAATCAATTGTAATTAGCATAAGTCGGTTAGTAAAGTATGCTGCTAAAACAAGATCAAATTTTGTGTATTGGTTCAAAGGTGAACTATAAGTGACAATTTCATTTATATCTAATCGATGTAGTTTAACATTTCTGTCAAGGTATTGGTTTAATATGTATAAAGGCCATGCCATTGGTTTAATATGCATAAAGGCAAGGCCTGCTTTAAATACATGTAAATATGTTCAGGAAACCAGAGTAATGCTTAGCTGACTCAAAGAAGATGGAAATCTTGAAATGTCAATTATCTGGAAATTATATTGTATTATAATATTTTATATTCATGACAACTGTGGTTATATTTACTAAAATGTACGTAATATTGTTTATTATTTTTCATGTCCAAAAGTTCAATTTTGTGCATTATTTTTTCTAGCTCTTGGAAGTCTTGGATCATTCCTGTTGCTCTGGGTGTTGTAGCGACAATCATCTACAGATTTTACTTTTTGGCACAGGGCCACTAAAAACTAAACCTCAGTAACAACTTATGTGTATTTTACCAAGACCATGTAAAGAAGACTGTGAGAAAATCTTGTTACAGTAGTCTTTGGAATCCTCTGGAGAAGAGATGTGGATTTTGACAGAACTTATGAAAAGAAAGTCCTGTTATAAATGCTTATGATTTGGATGTAAAAAACCTGAAAATGTTGTGTCAAATAATTTATCTACTGGGTATCTGCTGGTTGTGTAATTGAAGAAATCCTTTCTGACATGTGTTTCATATTTCTGTACTATTCTGAAAGCAAGCCACAGAAGTGAACACAATTTTGTTATATGTGCCTGTACATAATGGGTTCATACTTTGTTAGTTATGTTGCTGTTTGTGTCATGGTTCATTATTAGTGCATTCTGAGATATATATGTTTTTATATAGTATTCACTTAGTATTTCCTTCGCTTTTGTAGGTTTTTTTTAAGCAGAATGAGAATCTGTTTTCTGTGAAGATGTACACAATGTATACATGTACCATAACATATATCATTAAGAACAAGTATTTCTGAATGTGCTGTGTAATTACATATTGAAAATGTGTAGCTTTACTGCATGAACACAGCTGTTCCCTGCAAGTTTTGTCACTGGCTCATTCTCACTATTTGTCTGCTAAGTGTTGCTTTGTAACATTCCAAACTGAAGTCGTTTCCTAAGGCCAGTTGAGGCAGCTCCAATTATTGGTTTCAGTGTGTAGTTGCTTTAAGTGTTCCACTATTGATGTGATTCTTGTAATTGTTCACAAAAATTATTCTCCAAATTATTTTAGAATCGAATTTGCAGAGGAAAATTCTATGACCATGAAAGATAAATAAATGTCGAGCAAAATTTCTATTTAATTGTTAAGTGATGTAAGGAAAGTCTTGCACATATTCACTTCTGCAAAAACAGATTGTGTTTGTAATAGCTGTGGCCTGGCTTGGAATAATTTTTGTATTGTATTGAAAGTACCATTGATAATTAAGACATTTGTAACAAAGTGGTCGAGTGTATTTTTGAGAATGATTTAGGATAATTGAATGAGACTTCGTTGCATTTTTGTCACAAAATGTAATTGTTAGGAAATATTGTGAAAGGCATTTTACAGAAATATATTGGGTAACTGTTTGTGAGTTGGATCATTTATCTACATTTCTTCATTCTGTATTACATTGTAAGACTCATTTTAATGAAAATTGCACTGGTATTAAATATTTGAATACTGTTCTAGTTTCAAGATAGCAGAAATGTTGAAGGTCCATGGAAATGTGTTAATTCTCTTAATCATACTTAAGTGCAAGTCACTTTCAGTGCTCTGACACAACCCATGTATTAACTAAACAATTTTAGAATTCTTGCTATATGTGGCATAATTTAATTCATTGAATGTCCAAAGATCGTAGTTGAATTTCTTCTAGTTTTTCAAAACAAGATAAACCAATTTTGAATATTTTGGTAATAAAATATCTATTTTCACTTCATCTATGTGAACCTGATAGTTAAATTACAAAACATCCTTTTCCCTCAAAATAATACATCTTTAATCACTTATTTTTAGAAATTTTAAATGCCACAAATTTGAAATTTTATGTTAGTTGACTCCAGGATTCAGTAGAAAGAATGTCAATAGTCAAAAAATTTCTAGATTTTTTATAAAATTGATGAGAAAATAAAAGATTTTTAGTGGCATTTCTTTATGCCATACTTTATGGAAATCTGCAACAATGCAAACTTCAGGGGCATGGCTAGTTATTGATGCCTAGAGCTGTGTGCTGTCCTACCATTTCAATGAAAAGCTAATAGAAAAAGAACGCTTGAAAGCCATATTCCTCAATTATCCATCATAAATGATGTAGGATATTGCTTATGTTTTTATATTACAAAAGTTTATGTCCTCAAAACTTTAACCAATAATCTGATTTGAATTAAATTAAATTTTCTATACTGATACGTCTTAAACACGATGTCGTGATCTTAACTTACACTTAAAATAGCTCCACCCACATGATACTTAAGAATATTAGATGGCAATTTTATCGAACGAGGCCGTTTGTCCGAGTTTGATAACCAATCGAGTCTTGTAATAAGATGTTCGATTAGGATATTTTACGTTTTATCCACCATGCACTCCGTTGTTGGGCCCACTATAAAGTTCGTTCAATGTGACCATCGTGCGACCAATGTTGATTGTAGTTATTGTACATTTTTCTGTGCATAATATTTCATTAGTTTGCTTATGTTCTAGTTTAAAATCTAAGTTGCCGAATGTTGTTATAATTATTTTTATTTTACATAATACTACCGCGATTACAACTAACGCTTTCTCATTATATTCACCATCCTTTTACTCGAGACTCCCTGTCCCAACACCCCACATTTTGCTGTCTTATTTTCTCGAACACATACTACATATATACGAAGTAACGTATTTAGTACAGAGAAAGTTATGTAATGCTGCGGTAAATCGATTTCGAGATTTCCACGGAAGTACACGTTTTGGGGACCCCGACACTGAAATAGTGTGTTTTTTTTAAACTTCCGTTCATCTGTGAACAATACGCGCCGAGTCGATCTGGCTCGACTCGAAGATCTGCGATTTTGAAGAAAAAAAATTAAATTTTTGGGGCACTTGACGTGAAGCTCCTGGGACATTTCATTTTTTTTTTTCAAAAACTGCTCCAAAGTTGTTTTTTTCATTTTTTTTTTTTTCAATTTCGTGTAAGAATAGTGAAATCCACTTGTAAAGATGGCATAAATCCGATTTTTGTTGTTATCTCTTAAATTTTCGAAAATTAAAAATAATTAAAAATTTTCGGCGTTTTCTTACAACAATATTGAAGATGGCAATGTTTTCTTCAAATGAAATTTGTTCTCCATAGTGCTTTAATTAATGTCATTATATTCTTTTAACATTTCCGTAGTTTCCAAACCAAAAAAAACAGTTCCAAATATTTGAATGCAAATTTGCATATTTGTTGCGTCTACTTCGACGCAACGCGTCTCCAAGCCCCTTGGGGGGCGTTGAGCTCTTTGCGCTTCTCGGAGTAATCCTCCGTTAACATTGTCTGTCGCGTCTCGTCGTATATGAGACCAGATTCGACTTTCTATAAAATTCCTAAAGTCATTTTTACTTTCTCGTATACGAACGTATATACGGAGTATAGAGAAAGTTGTATAATGCTGCGCGAAAAAACGGAGGATTTTTCGCGGAAAAAAATTCATTGCCAGAGCCCGCTCTGGTGACGAAAAAGTGCATAAAACCAGTTGCTAAATTAAAATAAAAAAATCCTCTAACACGTGGTGTAGCCAGAATCCATGTTTCGTGAGTTCTTGATGCCGAAAAAACAATTGAAAGCAAGACGTCTGTCCGTCCGAATGTGATCACTGCTAGCGCCTAAATTACACGTACGATCTTTCCCAAATTCGAGACCTCAGTCAATCTGGCTCTAGTTAAAGCTTTGAAATTTTGAAAAAACATTGTTTTAATTTTGCACTTTACATCAAGCTCCCCGGACATTTTCAAAATTTTCTCAAGAACGGCTCCAAATTTTTTTCATTACATTTCTTGTGAGAATAGAGTAAAATACACGTATAAAGGAGGCGTAGTTCGGATTTTCACGGCTAACTCTGAATTTTCGAAAATTGCGAAAGTTTGAATTTCTCGGCGTTTTCCTACAACTATAAAATTGAAGACAGATTTTTACTTCAAATGAAATTGGTTGCCCAGAAATAGTTCTTTCATTAAGGTCAAGTACACTTTTTTGAAAATTTGAGTACTTTTTGTGCAATAGAGCGTGAAATATTTGCAATTTTAAAAAAATGCAAAACAAGAATTTCTCAAAAACGACTCCACGTTTTTTCTTTAAATTTTTGGTAAGTTTAGTGCCCAACCAACCCTATCCGATGACAAACGACACCTTGCTCTATTCTTTCGTTTTTGACCTGTCTCTCACGTTGGTAATGTTTACATTCAAGGCGATTTCTTTACATTACTATATTTATGAGTACATGTGCTTTAAATGTCAAATAAAATTTCTCAAGAACTCAACAGTTTTATGTAAAGTTGAGCTCAAAATTCCACATTTTCAGAAACGCTCAAACGCCATTTTCTTAAAAATGGCTCCAAATTTTTCTTAACATATTTCCAACGGATAGTGCTCATTGCACTGTTTGATATGACGTAATCGTATTGATATAACGTAATGATAGAATACATTTTGGTGTATTCTTTTGTTTTGTTTCAAAAATTACTTAATTACTTTAAATTAATTATTTTAAATTGCTTTAAAATTATTAATGTATATTTTTTAAATATCTCTCACGCCGTTAATATGCACATTTCCATCGATTTGTATACATTACTACATTTGTGAGTTGAAGTGCTTCAATGGACTCCAAATGAAGTTTTTCGAAAATTTAATTGATTTCTGTAAAAAAAGAGCCTCAAAGTCCGCATTTACAGTAATGCTTAGTCGCTATTTCGTTAAAAACGGCTTCCAATGCTTCAATGAAAATTTTTATTTTGGACGAGGTTTTACTCTTTTTTAATATTCTGCAAGTTATATTTCGTTTCTACTATTAAGAAACCGAAAAGTGGAGAAAATGTCAAGAAAATCGATGACGATAGATGGCAGCTGGCCAGAGAATGGAGCAAGACGTTAAAGCCAGTCCACACAAAGGAAATTAGAAAAATTTGCTACGAGAAAGTCTGGGCCATTTTGTAGCACCTCTAGTTTACTTTCTCGTATACATACGTATATACGGAGTAGTATACGAAGTATAGAGAAAGTTATGTAATTGATTTCGAGATTTCAATCGATTTCAATCGATCAAAATCGATTTCGAGATTTCAATGGAAATACACGTTTTGGGGGTCCCCTGACACTGAAAAAGTGTTGTTTTTTTTTTTAAAACAGCCGTCCGTCCGTCTATCCATCTGTCTGTCCGTCCGTCCGTCCGTCCGTCCGTCCGTCTGTGAACACTGTTGGCACATAGATCATGTGTACAATCTTTTCCAGAAGAAAGCCCTGTCGATCTGGCTCTAGTTGAAGCTTCGAGATTTTAAAAAACATTCTTTAATATTTGGGGGTACTATATATGAAGCCCCCCGGACATTTTCAAAATTTTCTCAAAAACGGCTCCAATTTTTTTCTTAAATTTTTTGTAAGAATAGATTAAAATACGCTTATAAAAGAGGCATAGGTCCGATTTTCACGGTTAACTGAAGTTTAGAAAATTGCAAAAGTTTGAATTTTTTCGGCGCCTTCCTATAACTATAAAATTAAAGATAGTGATTTTTCCTTCAAACAAAATTTGTTGCCCATAAATAGTTATATCATAAAGTTCATGCACATTTTTTCGAAAATCTTAGTAGTTTTCGTGCAATAGATAGTGAAATACTTACAATTTAAAAAAATACAAAAACAAGATTTTCTCAAAAACGACTCCAAATTTTTTCTTCAAATTTTTGGAAGTGTTAGTACCAAATGCACCCTATTTGATGACATAAACGCTATATTGCTCTATTCATTTGTTTTTTCAAAAATTACAAAAATTATTTTTTTTTGTCTGTCTCTCACGTCGTTAATATTTACATTAGAGACGATTTCTTCACGTTATTGTATTTATGAGTAAATTCGCTTTAAATATAGGCAAATAAAGTTTCTCGAAAATACAACAGTTTTCTATAAAATGAGCACAAAATTCCGCATTTTCAGAACCACATAAACCCCATTTTCTTAAAAATGGCCCCAATCTTTTCTTCGAATTTTTCCAAGGGATAGTGCTAATTGTACTGTTTTATATGACGTTAAGTTCATTTTGTGGAACTCTTTTGTTTTTTCAAAAATTACACATATCTAATTTTTTTGAAATACCTCTCATGCCGTTAATATTGACATTTCCATCAATTTGTATACATTTGTGAATAGAAGGGCTTCAAATGACTTCAAATTAACTTTTTCTAAAACAATAGATTTCAGAGAAAAATAGCTTCAAATTTCGCATTGGCAGTAAAGCTTAATCGCCATTTTCTCAAAAACGGCTATGAATTTCTCAATGAAAACTTCTATTTAGGACGAGTTTTTACTCTTCTTTAATATTCTTGAAGTAATAATTCGGTTGCACTACTAGAAAAGCAAAATGTTGAGAAATTGTAAAAATAAATGTACTATCGGCGACGATAAACGGCAGCTGGCCAGAGAATGGAGCAAGACCTTAAAGCCAGGTCACACAAAGAAAATTATAAAAATTTGGTACGAGAAAGTCTGTGCCATTCTGTTGCACCTCTAGTCAGTTCTACCATTAGGGGACCGAATAATCTAGAATGAAAAAAATGTCTTAGATGGCAATAGATAAGAGCTGGGAAGAGGGTGGAACAATACGGAAAAGCTAGCCCAGACTAAAGATATTAGAAAACGTGACTAGTATTTTTTTATTTATTTTTATTTATTTTACGTCAATAAAACAGTTAAAAACTGCGTATGACGTGCTATGGGGAAAAGTGAATTCTGTGCACATTTTCAAAATTCTGTGATCCCTACACCAAGTCATATACTACTTAAATTTTGAATTTTTGAAAGGGAGAAAAAAAACTCCCATGTAATAAAATCTATTTTCAAGGATAAACAAGCAATAAATTTTGAATTTTGAAAGGGAGAAAAAAAAACTCCCATGTATTAAAATCTATTTTCAAAAATAAATAAGCAATAAATTTTGGCTCTTGTTACTTCCTGCCGCGACAACATGGAAACGATAATTTGAATAATTATATTTCCCACTGAATTCTAGAAGACGTGCACAGAAAATGAAGTTACATTTATGTCCAGAAGCAAAACAAGGGCCATCTCAGCATTTGCTCAATGGATCAGGGAAACTGGACGAAAACCCTGATCGAGATGGGGGTCATTGACCCGGAAGCTGTAGTACAATAGTTGTTACAGGTTGTTTATACTCATTTATACAGTCCAAATGGTAATTAATGCAATATGTATCATTGTTAAAATTAATGTTACTTTTCTTGTGATGCTCAGTATAGTCTCTAATTGTATAGAAACAGTTATGCAGCAGAAACAATTTCACTTGTGATTTAAACTTTTCTATTGAATTTAATCGTTTAATGTCATCTGGCAAAGTGTTGTAAAATAATGTACATGTATTGTATGTGAATTTTTTGTAATGAGCTGTTGATACTGTCATCTGATGAATATGATTTCTACGTCGAGTGTTATAGTAATAGACCGGCATTTTCTGAAAAAATATTCCCGCCCTTAAGCAAGTCATTTTTTACAAAAACCACTGATTCGTAAATAAAAAGACACGGTAATGGTAGAATTCCTAGATTAATGAAGAGAGGCTTACAAGAATCACGTGGGTGGGATTTGGTTATTATTCGTACAATTCGTTTTTGTAATCTAAAAGTCTGGGAGCTATAAGATGTATTTCCCCAGAATATTATGCCATATCTCAGGCGGGAATGAACATTCGCGAAGTATACACAACGAGCAGTATGAAGGCTGACTGAATTTGCAAGAATTCTGAACGCGTAGCATAATGAACTTAATTTTGTGTTCAATTCATTTAAATGGACGTTCCATTTAAGGTTTGACTGAATTGAGAGACCTAAAAATTTTGTTGCCTTAACATCAGTCAATGGTACACTGTTCATTTTCAATGGAGCACAGAATTGTTTATTTGAAATGGAAAACTGCATTAAAACCGTTTTCTTTTCGTTTACTATTAATTTGTTATTTCGGAACCAATTTGAAACATCTGATATTGTACTATTTACGGTTTCTTTATTGCAAAGGATGTTCGTATCATCCGCAAAGAGAACCGTTCTTCCGTTTCGAATCGTACAAGAAGTCCATGTCATTCTGTAGCACCACTAGTTTCTAAGTATTTGATCGACAGTTATGGGGTGTTCAGTTTATGGGTTGGTTTTTGATTTTGAGAGGCATTGGACGAGAGTATGATCTTAGTGACAAACGTTTTATTGATTGTTGATATTTGATTATTGATTGATAGCAGACAACTAGGAAATTTACCTAGCAAGTCATTCACTAATAGAAATTATTAACTTATTGTATTACAGTGTGTGTGTGTGTGTGTGTGTGTGTGTGTGTGTGTGTGTGTGTGTATGTGTGTGTGTGTGTGTGTATTGTCTAGTTATCTGCAATTTGTGTGGTTTGGAAGTTGTTTAATTTTGGAAGTTTGGATACGCATGCGTTGAACAATGTTGGTGAGAGTGGCGGTCCTTAGAGTAGTCCAGGGGATAAGTCTTGGGTTTGAATGGTGATTGTTAACTGCGAAAGTTCGGTTACTAAGAGAGCTGTTTATTATTTGTTTTAGGTAGTGTGGGGAGCCTCTTCATGACAACTTGTAAGTTAGTGCTTTGTGTCATAGGCCTACTCTATCGAAGGCACGAGTAGGTAGTGTGGGGTGCCTCTTCATGACAACTTGTAAGTTAGTGCTTTGTGTCATAGGCCTACTCTATCGAAGGCACGAGTAGGTAGTGTGGGGTGCCTCTTCATGACAACTTGTAAGTTAGTGCTTTGTGTCATAGGCCTACTCTATCGAAGGCACGAGTGATATCTGTGAAGACAGACAGGTATGTGTGTTGTTTTTTGAGGAAAACTCTGTGAATGTATTCAGTTACCTGAAGCAGTTAATAGTGAGTACAAAACGAGTTCGGCTGCTTCACAAGGGCTAGTCCAACCCCTGTGAAGTGTCCTAAACCCTACCCCTATCCTTATTCCTTCCTAATTCTGGCCGCTGGGTAGTGACGCAGGAGCGCGCGGTAGGAGGCGCGTACGCGGAGATGCTACCTGGCGGTCCTCTTGCAACCGACTGCGACGAGACGCGACAGACAATATTAACAAGCGCAAGTAATGGGAGGATTACTCCGAGAAGCGCAAAGCGCTCAACGCCCCCCAAGGGGCTTGGAGACGCATTGCAAAGTAGATGCAACAAATTTAAAAAAAAAATCCGTAATTCCAAATTGAGCATCGGGTACGGTATTTGTTGCGTGTAGAAATGTTTTATGTCTTAGTAGGATTGTCTTCTCCAATATTTCGGAGATAGCTGGGTTCAAACTGAAAGCGCTGTAGCGCTCTGCGAGGGAAAGATTTTTTATTGGATTTTGGAATAGGAATGATGAAGGTATGCTTCTAGGTCGTAGGTAAGTATCCTAATCTCAGGCATGAAATTAGTATATTAACGAGGGAGGCTATTGTGTTTGGAAGAAGGTGATTATCGTGACCAGGGGATTCTAATAGGGAGTTTTTAATGATATTTTAAATTTCGATTGAAGACAGAGAGTTTATTCTGAGGTGTGGTCCAAATGTTGGATTTGTAGTGGAGATGAGAATTGTGCGATGAGAGGGATGTAATTGTGTGATACACGCTGACGAGCATGAAGTGAGTGTTACTGGTTCGCCAGATATGTTGCGAGCTCTTTCTCCACCACTACTATGGAATTTCCCCCAATAACCTCTCCAATGAAACAAAATTCCCCAAATTTAAAACGAAAAATATTCTCGAAATTATGGACGAATGACATGAGCTGTCCCGGATGATTCCACTGGCTGTCCCCTTAAATTCAAATAATTCAAATTAATCATCGTTCTCTAAGCTGCTCGAAGACGTGTACTGTCTTCGTGTTTCTCATGTTTTTCTTTTTCTATGGCTGTCGTCTATTTCTACATAAATATGAAAGATAATAATCTCTAATGTTTCTTTGTTATTCATAATAAGTAAGAGAATAATATTTCTACCTCGACTCCGGATCAAAATGATTTCCCCCCAAAAATCCCCAAACTTCTCCCCCCATTTGTGTTATTCTTTTCCCACAACGAAAAATATCCTTATTTTGGGGACAAAATTCCTTAATATGGCAACCCTCAGCAGGGTTGCCAACTGTCCATTTGGGAGGACAGTCCTCTATTGTCCTCTCGTCCTCTTTTGTATTTTAAGTGTCCTCCTTTTAGTAAATTTTTAACATTTGTTTACTTCTTTTTATCACACGAATAACATCTGCTAAGTTGTATCGTTTATTGTTTAATTCAGAATAGAAAACATGAATATTCTTTTTCTGAACGCACATAACACACATCTATAAGATGGTGTCTAGCGACTCAAATAATAAAAGAGTCACTCAGATCATTCATCTGCATTTTGTGAGCGAATCTTTCTTTCCACTTGAATCGCAAATGGAGAGAAGAAAGAAGGAATAGAGCTGAAATTAATCTAAATTAAATATTTATAAAAATAAATGTGTTGATGTTTTTTTTTGTCCTCTCTTTTACATGAACATTGCTGGAAACTAGTGTTACTGGTGACGAACGTGAAGTGAATGTCATTGTGCCCACATTTGCGCCTATCAATTCATTGTCGTGTCATTATCACTTTCACACGCATCCATGCGGTTGTTTGGATTCTTCGAACACTAGTGTTCTAATAATACCGATTACGAAACTGATTAATGGTGGGTCATCGTTTATTAATTACTTGTATTCTAACGCTCAGACTATTACGAAACTGGTCACAGTTTCGTTAAGTTGACACTAGATATTCAAAATGGAAAAATTGATTTACTCCTGTCCTCTAAACATCCTTCAGCCGATAATCGGATTTCATGTCGGTATCGTGGTTTATTGCCGGACACGTCTAGGTAGGCTCCATCATTGTAATAAGTTAAATTTTATGTGAAAAAAATATTATGTCATTCTTGGCTTTTGTTATTTGTGTAAGCTTTAACGGGATGATTTTAATGGGGGCGAAAATTCCTGGAAAATTTCGGTAAATTCCATTGTCCACAAAACTGTAAATTTTCATGTTATTTTAAAAACTAGTGGTGCTAAAACAGCACGTACTTTCTCGCCCGTATTTCCATGCAAAATTACGCGAAAAGTTCTCAGATTTTCGATAAATTGTACATGACCTAATTCAAAATCTATCTTAAAAAAACAGATTTCATTAAAAGAAAAAAATCTTTATCTTGAATATTTTAGTTGTAGGAAGACGCCGAAAAAATGTTGAACTTTTGCAATTTTCGAATAATGGGGGTTTTCAACAAGCATAAGACCTGCATCGTTCTCTTAAACGTCTTTTACACTATCCAACAACAAAATTTAATCAAAAACGACGGAGCCATTTTTTTAAATTGGAAAATTGGATAATGTTCCAGGGGCTTCATGTAAAATACTACCAAAATTAAAATATCAGTTTCAAATTAAAGGGGCCGCGACGTCAGCCAGATCGATAAGTAGTAATAGTAGTAGTAGTAGTAGTAGTAGTAGTAGTAGTAGTAGTAGTAGTAGTAGTAGTAGTAGTAGTAGTAGTAGTATGGCGAGTTATGTTACACCCTAGGGTGTCTCTTGCATCCCAGCCTCCATATTTCTCTATCGGTGTAGTCTTCATTACTCAAACCTCTTTTCATCATTGCCTCTTCTATTCCTTCTCGCCATGTATAAGCCTAGGTCTTCCTCTTCTTCGATGGGTAGCTGGTTTCCATTTCCACAGTATTTTGGGCCTGCGTTCTTCGTTCATTCTTTGCATGTGCCCAAACCATTTTAGTATTTTAACTTCTATGGTGTCAATTATATCAAAACTCACTTTCGCTTTAAATTTAATTTTTTGGTTTTAAATTTTATTAATTAAAGTCAGTCCGCAACTTCGGCGCCAGACGTCCATTTCTATTGCTGTCAATTTTTGTTTGCTCTTTTTTGTTACTTCCCATATCTCAGTAGTACAATAGTCTTATACAATTTTCTCTTTACACTCTTACTTAATTTATCTTTCCATATCAGTGGATGTAGTTGTCTAGCCACTCTGCCTTTTGCAATTCTGTTTCTAATATCTTGCAAACTGCCTCCATTGGCATTTCTTTCTGCACCCAAGTATGTGAATTTTTGACATTGTTTTCTTCCAAACCATCATCTAGTTTCAGACCTTTAGCACTTCCTCCTATAACTCAGTCTTATTAAGGTTAATTTCCAAACCCCATTCCGAGTACTCTTCATATAATTTCCGCAGCATGTATAGAGCATTGTCTTCATCTTCAGTAAACAACACCTGATCATCTGCTAAGTGTAGAGAGAATAACACAGAGCCACCAATTTTAATACCCATATTACTACATTTCTTTCTCCGTCTTCTCAGGGCTTCATTCAAATATATTTTAAACAAAGTTGGAGCTACACAGCACCCCTGTGGTAAACCTTAATTTACTGAAAATGGTGCTTAAACGTTTCTCCCTACTTTTATATCTCGTATTATTATTGTACAAATCTTTACTGGCTTGAATCAATTGCGTATTTACATTTTGTTTCTCCATTGCCATCCATAATGGAACAGTGTCATAGGCCTTACGCAGATCTAAAAACACAAGGTGCGTCTCCAAGTTATGGACCAGACGTTTGTCGGTTACCTTTTATTATTATTATTTCTATATTGTTTGACATTACATTGTTCAGTTTACATATTAAGTGTGGATGTGTTTGATGGTCTTAATCTATCTTATACTAACTTTAACTTAAAATTATACACATTGCAATTATTTTAAAAAAATATAGCGGGAGAGGAAGCAGGAAGCACCTCAGATAAGTATTATTCCAGGTTTGCAAACATTTTATAGAATGAGTGAAGTGGATATCTGTTATTAATTCTTGTTGGATAATTGAGTTTTTTGCCCAGTTTATAGAAGGATGATGTTTGTATTTGGGGAAGATTTGTATAGAAATTGTGTGCGAGATAGGCTATTTGATTTTTTATTGGGTTTATATTCAAATCATTATGCAGCTGGTTGTTACTGATGAACCAAGTTGCTTTTGTGATTCATCTTAAGATTTTATTTTGGATCACTTGCATTTTGTTTAGGTTTGTATTGGCAACGTTGAACCAGATGGGGCAAGCGTAAAGTAGAGTCGGCCGGATTATTGATTTGTAGAGTAATAGTAGCAAAATGATGTGGATCAACTGACTGTTGATTCAGTAAGGGTCGAAGTTGAATTAGTTTAGTTTTGGCTTGCTGAGGTTTTACTTCTATATGTTGCTTCCAGTTGAGTTGAGTATCGAAGTTTAAGCCCAAGTATTTTATTATTTTCTTTGTTGGTGTCCAATTGATGGTGTCGTTATTTATGAAGAGTGGAAGAGGGTGTGTGAACGGTTTTAATGTGAATATTGCTACAGATTTTGTTGGGTTCAACTTTATTTTCCAGATATTAGTACAATTTGCAAGTAAATTTAAATGATTTTGATGGTGTTTGAAGAGTTGTTAGAGAGTTCCCTGGGATATAGAGTGCAGTGTCATCGGCAAATTGAGCAGTGTTTATTTGTGCTGAAATAGGAAGATCTGCAGTGTATATATTAAACAACAAGGGGGAAAGTGGTGAACCTTGGGAAACCCCAGCAGCAATTTTCCTTGGATTAGAACCGTGGCCTTCGACTGTCACTGAAAAAGTTATATTTGTGATATAGCTAAGGATAACAAATAATAGATATTTGGGTGTACCTATTGACATTAATTTAAAATAGAGAGCTGGATGCCATATTCTGTCGAATGCTTGCGAGATGTCTTCAAAAGCAGCTATGGTGTGTTGTCCCATTTGGAATGCAGTGTGAATGTGTTCCGTAAGCCTTAGTAGTTGGTGGGTGGTAGAGTATTGTGATTTGAAGCCGAACTGATGCTGAGGTATACTGTTTGTTTTCTTGATATGTTTGTTCAATCTGATGAATATTAATTTCTCTACGATTTTTGACATTATAGGTAACAGGCTGATAGGTCTGTAATTTTCTGCTTTTGAGTGATTCTTGTTTGGTTTAGCTATTGGGTGAATGACTGAGTGTTTCCATATTTGAGGAAAATACCCTGTTCTCAAAATAGAATTGTAAATATTATTTAGAAAGGCAATGGCGTTCTCCGGTAGATTTTTTAAAATTATTGTATTGATCTGATCGTAGCCTGATGCTTTTTTATTTGGCATATCCTTTATTATTTTTCTTATTTCATTAGGGAATATGAATTGTATTGGGTGGGGAACATTATGTAACGAATATTGCGTCACCGGCCGGCACCCCCACCTTCTGCACGCGCGGATTGCGTCAGCTGCTGGTGTCACCATGAGCTGCCTGTGAGCGCGGGTTGCGTCATCTACCTGCACTAGACTTTTCCAGAACGTCCGGAAGGGTCTCGACGCCACCCGCCGAGTATAAATACGCGGCGGCCAGCGACCGCAAGTCAGTCTTAAGTCCGCAGTGGAAGCTGACTGTGAAGTGTGTGAATCGCGGTACAGTGATTAGTGCAGTGGACTGTGACCAGTGCATCGGACGGTGGCCAGTGCATCGAACAGTGATCAGTGCAGTGAACTGTGGCCAGTGCTCGGAACAGTGTAGTGTAAATAAATAATCAAGAGAAGTGTTGTATAAATAAATAATCAAGTGTCTACAGCGGTTGAGTTAAGAAATAAAATAAACGTTTTTTTTGTTAAAATAATACAAGACTTTTTATTCACCACCTAGAAACGTAACAATTGGTGTCAGGTGTGGGGTATAACGTGTGGTGAATTAAAACTTTATTCAAGATGAGTTTCACAAAAGTTCTACGAGATCTGAAAGTGACGGAGTTGAAGAAGGAGTTAGAAGAGAGGGAACAAGACACTTCCGGAACGAAAGCAATATTACAAGAACGTCTTGCTAACGCGACGAAGGCAGCAGGCGAGGATCCAGAGAATTTTCTCTTCGAGACAACGGGGAACTTTTCGGACCTATCCAAAATTTTAAAAGGAGAATTGATAGAAAATTCCAGAATTTTGGAAGGAAAGTTAACAGAAAATTCCCGAATTTTAGAAGAACTGACTGAAAACTCCAAAGCTTTAGAAGCAAAATTGATCGAAAATTCCAGGATTTTGGAAGAAAAGCTGGAACAGAAGATAACGCAGAATAATAAAGTGATGCGAGAAGAAATGGAAGAAAAAATCGAGAGGATAGATGAGAAAATTTTGAAGAATGAGGAAAAATTACTAAATCTGTTAGAAGAGAAGCTGAAGGTTTTTACTCCCTCAACAGAAAAATCGAATATAAACATCGTACAGGAACCACTGGAAATGGCACGAGTGGTCACCGTACGGGAGCCACTGGGAAAAGCACAAGTAAAACCACCCACCTTTGATGGCACTTCTTCATGGTCGAATTATTTAAAACAATTCAAGGCTGCTGCGACGGTAAATGGATGGTCCGCAACAGATTGTGCTACGGCCCTGATTTTGGCTTTGCGTGGTAACGCCGTCGATATTCTAGAGACAATACCGACCGATGAACAGTCAAACTTCGAGCAACTTGTCAAGAGACTCGAAACACGGTACGGGCAAGCGCACCTCGAAGACATGTATTTTACCCAGCTAAGGAATCGTGTTCAGAAGCCAGGAGAAAGTCTTCAAGAACTGGAAGCTGATATTTCTCGTCTGGTACGCCTTTCGGACCCTGATGCTTCAGAAAGTTCCCTGCAACGCACAGCCGTCCGGTGCTTTATTGAAGCGCTCCATGATGCAGAAACACAACAAGCATTAAGACTGGCAAGACCGAAAACCTTAGCTGACGCATTAAGTCAAGCACTTGACTTCCAGGTTGCAAAAAGAGCATCGAAACGTGACGGACGAGTGCGAGAATTGCAAACCGGCGTCGACAAATATGACGAAAAATATTTGGAGGCAATGGTGGAGAGGTTGGTACGCATTTCTAGTGGCAAAAGGCGACAACCTCGATGCTGGAATTGTGGAGAATTAGGGCACGTGAAAAGTCGATGTGACCGTCCACTAAAGCAACAAGGAGAGCAGCAGTCTGTTTGTAAACGCAGCTGCCAGCAGGAAAACTGCAAACATTGTTGTCATGCAGAAGAGAAGATGTGTCCTACCTTAAGGGTCACTGTCAATAATGACCAATGGCAACCCAGAGAACTTCAGAAAGATCAGAAAGAGGACGCAGAATTGAAGCATGTTTGGAAATGGAAAATAGCAGGACGGAGACCAAGTTGGCAAGAAATAGCTCCCTGTTCTTCAGCAGTAAAATCATATTGGGCTCAGTGGGATTCGATTACTGAGGAGGAAGGTGTTCTTAAACGAGTTCTGGAAAGTGAAGACGGCTCTCGGAAGAGGACGCAGATATTGTTACCAAGAGTAAGGGTTCCTGAAATATTGAGGGAATTGCATGACGGAACTTCAGGAGGACATCTTGGTATAACGAAAACATTAGAGAAAGTGCGCGAGCGATTTTACTGGGTTAATTGCAAGCAAGACGTAAAGATGTGGTGCACAAAGTGTCAAGTTTGTGCTACCAGTAATGGGCCACATAAAAAGAGAAGAGCGAAGATGAAGCAATACAACGTTGGGAGTCCTTTCGAACGAATTGCCATCGACTTGGCTGTCCCATTTCCAATGTCAAATGATGGAAATAAATACATACTCGTGGCTATGGATTATTTCAGCAAGTGGGTTGAAGCATATCCCTTACCTAACCAAGAGGCCACTGCTATCTCCGAAGTACTGGTTAAAGAATGGGTGAGCCGATTTGGTGTGCCACTGGAATTACATTCAGATCAAGGACGGAACTTCGAATCTGCAGTGTTTCAAGGGGTGTGTGAACTTCTTGGAATAAGAAAAACAAGAACAACAGCCCTACATCCGCAGTCAGACGGAATGGTGGAACGCATGAACAGAACAATGGGAAAATATTTAGCGAAGGTCGTGTCAGATCACCAACGCGACTGGGACCAATACATACATCATTTTCTCCTAGCCTACCGCTCATCTGTTCATGAGACAACTGGGCAAACACCCGCTAATATCCTCTTCGGCAGGGAACTGCGTCTACCATGTGATCTACAGTTTGGTTGTAAAACCAATGAAGAAATAGCCGGTGAAGACTTTGTAAATGACCTAAGACGCAAAATGGACGTAATTCATCACCAGGTGCGTGAAAGAATCCAAATTGCAAGTGACAGGATGAAAGACCGGTATGACATCAAAGCTGAAGGAGGAGGTTATCAACCTGGAGATCATGTCTGGCCCTTTAACCCCCAACGACGCCGCGGTTTGTGCCCAAAATTACAACGACAGTGGGAAGGACCGTACCAGGTAGTGAAGAGGATAAATGATGTTGTCTACCGAATTAAAAAATTGCCGAATGGAAAACCACGAGTCGTTCATTCGAATCGGCTGGCCCCGTACGCAGGAAGTAATGGAAATGATGATGAAGAAAAGACCGCACGAGTTTGTGAGCTGGACATGCAAGAGTTCACATTTCACGAGTTTATGTCTCATTATAGTGAAAATCATAAGGCGCGTTATGGTGTAACAATGGAGGTGCAACGAGATCTGTTTGCGCTACCCCAGGAGTATGCATTGGCGCATTGTGTCGCCCAGGATTTAGATATGACCAGAGGTGTTGCTGCTGTTTTCAAGAGAAAATACGGAAGGATAGAAGAATTAAAGAACCAACAACCTGATATTGGGAAGGTTCTGCAACTGCACGACGTCAGTCGATATGTTTATTACCTTGTCACAAAAAGTAAGTCATATCACAAGGCATCCTATGAAAATCTTTGGGAAACTCTGATTGAATTACGCCAACAAGTACTCCAAGACAACGTCCAGAAGATTGCCATGTCAAAACTGGGATGTGGTTTTGATGGACTGAACTGGAGAATAGTGAGAAGCATGTTGGAAGTACTGTTCCGGTACACTGGGGTTAGCATCTTAGTCTGCAGCTACCACCATGGAATGTCGTCATATCCAAAGAAGACAATTGACTGCCACTTCTTCTTAACCTCCAACTGCACTAGAGGCTCCAGTTGCAAGTATCGGCATGATTTCACTAAACGCGCTCCGAGACGGATCGCAACTAAGGAGGGGGTAGTGTAACGAATATTGCGTCACCGGCCGGCACCCCACCTTCTGCACGCGCGGATTGCGTCAGCTGCTGGTGCCACCATGAGCTGCCTGTGAGCGCGGGTTGCGTCATCTCCCTGCACTAGACTTGTCCAGAACGTCCGGAAGGGTCTCGACGCCACCCGCCGAGTATAAATACGCGGCGGCCAGCGACCGCGGGTGAGTCTTAAGTCCGCAGTGGAAGCTGACTGTGAAGTGTGTGAATCGCGGTACAGTGATTGTGCTCAGTGGCGTGGACTGTGACCAGTGCATCGGACGGTGGCCAGTGCATCGAACAGTGATCAGTGCAGTGAACTGTGGCCAGTGCTCGGAACAGTGTAGTGTAAATAAATAATCAAGAGAAGTGTTGTATAAATAAATAATCAAGTGTCTACAGCGGTTGAGTTAAGAAATAAAATAAACGTTTTTTTTGTTAAAATAATACAAGACTTTTTATTCACCACCTAGAAACGTAACAATATATATATATATATATATATATATATATATATATATATATATATATATATATATATATATAATTATTAATTATGGTGCAGAATAAGGAAACTGGGCCAACTGAAAAAATTATTTTCGGGAATGTTAGTGATACGATCAAATTTAAGCAAATAATCGTATTTAGTGATAAACACAGTCGTGCAAGAAGGAAGTTTGGTATGCGTGGGAAGACTCATTTATGGATAAGAAGACACGTTTCTCCATTTTTTATCGCTACTAGAAAGGACAAGATTTATACGGAGAAATTCGATAAATTTTCAACACTGTATCACGTGTCGCCAAGCTCTGCGCCCGGACGTGAGGTCCAAGGTCAGCGAACGAGCTCGTGTTGATGTCTGCGAATGACCGTTGGCTGGTCCCTCCGTCTGACGACAGAACTCGACTTCCCAGTCAACGGCAGAACTCGACCTAGCTAGAATATGTGTCGAAAATCCGCCACCCTCGGGACTCGAACCCTAGGACCTCCCGGTCAGAAACTCTGCCGTGTAAATAG
The DNA here is from genome assembly GCA_011170035.1 of Teleogryllus occipitalis. Taxonomy (NCBI): domain Eukaryota; kingdom Metazoa; phylum Arthropoda; class Insecta; order Orthoptera; family Gryllidae; genus Teleogryllus; species Teleogryllus occipitalis. The sequence continues at coordinate 9,141 of BLKR01015324.1, read as the reverse complement.
TTGTTTCCTCTGAGCCATCTCAGCGGAAAAAATCACAATGAATTTCCCCCAAATACCTGTATGATTCTACTGAAATACCGGTATTTTCTTATGAAAATACCGGTATTTTGATGAGAGAATACCGGTATAATACCTTTAAATAGAGGTATTTTACCGGTATAGACGTCGGATAAAGGTAAAATACCTCTAAAAATACCGGTATTTGACGTCTTATACCGGTATTTTTAAAGGTATTTTGAATAAAGGTATAATAGAGGTAAAGGTATTTCTATACCGGTATAAATACCTTTACCGCTATTATTTCGGTATTCGGTCCCTGGTTTTCAGCTTCTGTCAGCTGAGACGCTGCAAAAAATGCTTGCATAAAAAAGCAATTACTGTACCCTATTCTGCTCCTCCGCAGTGATATCTCTTATGTCTTAACTGTTTTTGGTGCCATTTTGTCTAGTAAAATATAGAAAACCGCAAAGAAATATATTTCATTAAGTATTTTAAGCATATTTTTCATATACATTCATCATCCTGTTTTCATTAAAAGGAATAAAACTAAAGACTCAAAAATATTGTTAACATTTAACTATATTTAATTATACGAGCCATTTATTCGTATACGTATTCATGTTGATTTATACAATTTCAACATTTGTATGTGATTTATTTAACACTTATTATTTTGAATTTTCAAATGGTAATGGATTACTGAGAAAGAGTTCAGTACAATCCTGAAATGTTATATTTCTTCACTATCGGAAGGAAATAGAAATATCTATTACTATCAAATTATAATTTTGGAACGGGGTACAGAGGTATTTTCTGCAATCATTTGGACACCAAAGATGTTTAGTTTTTATGTAAATGACGTTAATGATTGTTGATGCTATTTCCTACCATATTTATTTCATTCGTTTCTGTTTCATGGAGGTCTGTAAATATGTGTTACATTTATATTTCTTTTGATAGAATAGGTTGTGAGGTGGGGTGAGAATTACGGGATAATCATAATCTCTCCCTCACGCGAATGACGTCCTCAGTTGACATAAATGCTTTGGGGAACAGGGAATTATAGAGTTTTCCAGGTGAAATAACAAGAGGTAAAATTCATATCTGTTAATTTTCCATTAGAGTAAAGCAGAATGGTTGGTCGGATTGAATAATTTTAAATATTTGATTTCTGGTCTTCCACATAAAGAATACACATACTTGTATTCGCACATACTTTTATACGCACATTACAAAATACATGCAGTTCCGTCCTTAACTGTTATATGAACTCGTTCAAGACCTCTAATTCATCCACAACTTTTCCTCTAACTTGGAAACCGCACATCCCATCAAAAGCCCATAAAATATGGGCAAATATTTTAAAACTATCCACTTTTGTCATCAGAAACTTCACTCTTAGTTCATAAACAGGGCTGCTCATCTATAAAATGATATAAGAACCACAATGACGTATTCTTGTCTAATATGGTGCAAGTATCATCAAACAATCTATCCGTTTTACAGACAATTCAAAACAAATATCTAAGAAAAAACCTTGAAAGCCCCCTGTTCATTTCCAATTCACAAAATCCGCCAAGAACTTCAAGTACCACTCCTAGAAGAATTCATCTCACAAACCTCTCAAAAATATTACTCTCCTTCCAGCACGATCCAACAATCGAATATTCAATTTATGTCAAAACGCACATTACTCTTCACGCATTATATGTGGATTCCTCAAAAAAATCTCTTTCGCTCATCCTAATTCATATAATCATTTGCCTTCCTCCCACAAACACCCTCCCTCACTTCTAAACAATTAATGCAAACTTTCCACAGTTAAATTATTCAAATATGAAAGTTTAAAAATAGTAAAGGGTTATACCGAGACCTGCAATCACCTGAGGAAAGCCAAGTAAGTCTGTTGTGTGTAAGGTCGTACACGTCAAAATCCTCGAAAGATGAAAGTCGAATGGGAAAGAAATAAATTTAAAAAACAACTTATCTACAAATCCGTGGCAACTTTAACAACAGTTCTACAGCAACGTTCACAACTTGGCATCGCAACTTTTGTGAGCATGAGTGATCATTGTAGTAGCTACACTTAATTACCTCTTCCGTGTCTACGCGAGCAACTTTCCATATCACCCTGTCGTATCTACTTGAGAGCAACTGGGAGTGGGCAATTTACCACCACTAACAATTTATCACGCATGACCGCATCGACAGTTTTCAACTTGAGAATCGGCAGTGGATCGCTACAACTGTTTCGTTGCAGGCAACTGCTCCACGCTTACGATGGTCGTAGTTCTAATATAACTTGCGGCAACTGTTGTGCAACTGCTTCTTCAGACACACCAGTCACACGTTCTGGGCGATCTGGTAAGATCGTCTACATTGATTGATTGATTTATTGATTGATTACACGCGCGTGGGCTGTTATAGGACCAATGATTCCGCAAGGGTAGTGTATGTTTTTGTCGCGTGAGGTGGCGATAACCTTTCCCCATAGAATGGCGAGATCCAACGCCGAACTACACGTCGGCGCGCGGGGTTTCCCCAACCAGACTCGAACCCTAGGACCTTCTAGTGAGAAGAACTGAGGTGACATCAATTTATGCCATCAGCCACCTAAACCGGTAAGATCGTCTACGTATGGTCGGTTTTTTCCTCGATTTTAATACTCAATGAAGCACTTTCAACAGTATAAATAGGGTAGGAATTATTACGTTGAATGTAATTATATTTGAATTTACGAGTATATGGTAATTCACAATCACCCGACTTTCTCAACCAATCATTACAAAACATATCTATCCTGTTTTCCATTAATACTTTGTTGCTAAAACAAGAAACTAATTTCGCCGAAAAAATTGTAAATTGAATTTCACCGAAGAAAATAATAAGCTTTCCGCCTTTTTTATTCCATGTGTACACGTTAACAACGCATCCTCAATTCCTCTGATCACAATACAAAGAGTAAAGGAGAAGGGGAGGTAAACGAAGGATAAATGTAGACTCTATACATGTAACAGTGTTAAAATGTGGGAGTTGGCGGCGACAACTCCCCAATAATAAAAGATTAAGTAGCATGAGTTTGTGAAATAGAATTGGTTTTAAATAATTATATTTATTGCGTTAACATCATGAAATTTATTACACGCGACTAGTACGTATAAACAAGGATGTAGTTCATGGAGTCGATTCTTGTCTAAAGAACCGAATCAGTAAATCAAAGCAACTGTGCCACCCTAAAATCAGGATTTACTGTCTGTTTGTTGAGTACATACGCGTAGATGGTTCCCTGTAAGACTTCAACGTGTACCCGAAGTTTTCTGCGTGACGGTAAGTAGTCTCTTTGCTCATATTCATCAGAGTTTTTTCTCAGAGAATGTCCAAGACTTCTATGACCTAATTATTTACCGGGCCCATCAATATTTGCCAGACTCGCTTCTGCCCTTATGCAAAGTCAAGCCGTTAAGGACTATTCACGATAAAAACGTTAACGTAGATGTGATGACATAAACACAAAGATAAACGTTTCATTCAAAATTACTGGCCACATCAAAGAAATTCTTGGTTCAATCAAACGCCATTAAGTAAAATGAACGCAATTTTTTTAAGATAATTATTTCGCACATCATGAGATTGACTGATTAATATTTCCGAGCGCGTAAACTGCTATGGTCATTAGTCTCTTTAGTGTAGTGAATGTTTTATTCCAGAAGATGGTGGTGATTCCTCCCCTGTTATGTGATGAAATCCAGAGCCGAATGGGATACCACCTCAGTCAGGACAAGCTCCACGCTCCCAACTGGTCACTCGACATATATGGTAGTGTGAGTAAGGGCAGATGAGGTGACAAGGAAGAGGAAGTAAAGATCGCGCGCTATTCATGACCCCTTCGCTAGGTCACTCCCGAGGACATTTGCATAGGACGTTGGAAAACTACCGACCACAGCAGCCCGTCGCTAGAATGTTCCTCCACACAGCACATGGATTCGACCAAGATGTTTAGTCAGTGTCAAAAATCCGCCACCACTGACCCTCGAACCCTACGACCTTTCGATCAATGTCTCCGCAAAGACAGTGGCAAAGCATACCATGAGCCTCACGAATATATGGAGAGTTTTATTACCAATTATAATAATGAATGGGAGTTTACGTTCTTACAAACTGCATTAGTTTCTGTATTATCTAAAACGTTATAAATTCTTTGGAATGTTTCTTTGGATTCTTTGGATTTTGGAACACAAAAGTGTGTTCCCATTGTGTTCAGACAATGGGTTGTTAACGTGAACATGAAGGCTTCGAACTTGGGCACTTTTACGGTTCCATTTTATGTTTACGTTCGCGTCACGGAAGGTTCCATCCACTAACAAGACTAAACTTTTGCGTTTAGGTTTCGTTTACGTTTAAGTTTAATTGTGAGTGAGCCTTTACGCTTTCCCTTGCTGTCACCGCTTCGCGTGCCCTGGCGTCGGCGCTGAGCGCAGATGGGCCCACTCAGGCAGATAGCGCACGCCGCAAATTAGACCCAGTTTGCCTTCGCTCTGTAAGTTTGCGCCCGGGCATCGCGCGAGGCGAGTAATATAGGACGCAGGTGAGACCCAATTCACACGCCGAAATGGATGTGGTGTGTTCTGCCTACAACAAACCTTCCATTGTAAAGTGAAGGTGAAGATTCACGGGTCTGGTACCGTTCGGTCCAAAGTTCGGAAATGTGGCGCTCTGAAACCTAGCTCGTTTAACACTTTTATTTCTTTCGATGAGAGCTTGCTTTAACCAATGTAATCTAAGACATCGAAAAGTAATCTTTAAAATGAATAAAGAGTTGGAGTATTTCTTCGACAAGTAACAGTCATTATAGGAGCTCGACTTGCAAGCACTTTTTAGGTGAAGTTTTACCAAAACATGACTTTGATGTGCGAACAAACAGCGTTTTGTTTTACGCTTTAAAATACTGTAGAATATTAGTGAGTAATAGTTTTGGTAGTAAATATATGATGCTTGGTGTCACATTACTGCAGATGTAAAACAAATAAGCATTAAATTCAGGACAGTTCAGACAAGACAGTTCAAGACAATTTAGACAAGGCAATGTACGATCACACTGTAACTGTAGAATAGAACAGTGCTATGCACAAAAGAGTAGTGAACGTTCCTCAAAAAGTTGAAGTTACATTTGACAACATATGAACTACTTTGACTGTCCCTACCTTGACCCTTCAGACTCCCAAGGGTTGAAATTTTTGTGAAAAATTCATGCGGGCACAGATATGGTTTGCCCAGGCGCCTCGCAGCAGGATCTGGGATGTATCGCAATGAACTAGGCAGTTTACAATCTATACAATCAGAAGACGAATTGCACATATTATCACCAAGTTGGAAGAGAATAAATATACTAAAAGTTCTTTCGAGAGAGCGATAGAATTTTCCACTTTCTCTCTAAGCAGGTAAAGTAAAGAGCTTCGACTACATGATTGGCAGCAAGAAAGAGAAAGATAATCAGTAAAACAAGGAACTGTGCTTAGATTGGGAGAGAAAAATCTAATCTCCCAGAAATTGAAATATAAAACTATCACGTAAAAATTGAGGTGCGCCATTTCTCCCAAACATTACGACTGAAAACATGTATCTCGTTTCCTCCATTACACTTACTCCATGATGCGGTCTGTTGTGAGACGGATGCAGGAACTGATTCATTGACTAATCGAGTAAAGCTAGCTAATTTCGATACGCGGAATTAGACGAAATATTCGACACAGGTTAATTAAAAATGCAAAATCGTTGACATTCCAAAATCTAACCAATCACAAATAAATATTGAATAGCTGACGACTTAGTTTTAAAAGGACTGTGCGTTTGATTATGAGGTACTTAAGAACAAAAGATACACTTTTTATATTTATTTGTTATCCATTGATATTTCTCGATCTCTCGAGGAGTTTAGAAAAAATACATTTTTAATCTTTTGGATATGGCAATCCGCAGTGAAAGAGTATTTATTGCCTACTTGTGAGTATGGATTACGGTTGGAAGATTAGTTCAGTAATTAAGGTTTAATCTGAAGTGCAGATAAAGCAGAGCTAGGAAAAATGAAAACAGAAGTTACGGCGGTCTAAATCTGTCCTCGAAGGAGAATCTTGATTTAATACGGGGACATGAAGCTCAATGACACAGATTAAAGATAATGGAACAAGGTGAAGAGTATAGATTTTTGTAGAAATGGTGAGCTATTTTACTATCGTCTTCGTATACTAGCAGAATATAGAGCTTGCGATGGATTTGAGAGTTCGGAATAAATCATGGTGCTTTGTGAATTTTTCTCAGGAACTTATTTTAAAATTCAAATACTTTTTGGAGGTTACTACAAGATAACTAAATGTGTGTTATCTGAACATTTTTCTTCACGAACATCTTCTAGTTTGTATTGCAGATACTAAGCATTCTAGGAAACTATTCAACAACGCAGTTACTTATTAATTTTGAATATTGCAACAATAAATATTCACATCATTATTAGTTGTTAAGCACTGCTCTCAATCTACATCTCAAACGGTTACATTACTATCAATGCATTACAATATATTGTCCGATTTAAATATAGCGACTCCCCAAGGTCTTGGGGTCGAAGAAAAAGACGGGGTTATTGTCACCCAATCGGGAGCTTCGTTATTACTTAAATATTTGGTATTGAAGCTCCTGATTGGATAAATGTGTCTTCCTCTCCAACAAGCTTCCGACCTTTAGAGTCACAGTATTTATATAGGACAATAATGAGCGTTATAAATCCTAATCACTGATTCCAAACAACTTAGGCCTGATACCCAATTTTGACGTGCGATCGAAAAAGATTCCTCAAGAGATACTATTCAACGATACTCATTTAACTCTAATTTTGAATATTGCAACAAATATTTATATCAACCAAGAGTTGTTAGGCACTGATCCTAATCTACATCACATACGTTTACATTACTAATGCATTTCATTCTACCGAGCGTTATAAATCCAAAGCAGTGTTAGGCTCCACACCCAAGTTCGGCGTGCGATCGAAAAACATTCCTCCAGTACGTCTTGAGCAGGGCCGCTTTCTTTGTTCTCCCAAAGGTCGTGTGTCGCCCTTTGCGCCTTTGAGCGGCAAAGCGACGGCGACGGAGGGGGGCGGGGCGGAGAGGACGTCGCCCACGGCCCACTGCACACGCCCCGTCCTCGCCAGGGCGCGCGTCCTCGCTGGAGGGCCACGCCAGAAGGCACTGCCTGCCCTGAAGGGCCGGCGCCCGCTGGATCTCGTTACGAGACCCTTCCGAGCACGTCTCTCTCTACGCGCGATGGGGGGACACGAAAGGCAGCTGACCGAAAGTGGAGGAAAATGATGGCAGAAGTTTAACATTTGCCACCGAATCCGCGGTTAGCGTACTGGGCTGTTGTACCCAAGTTGGCGGGTTCAAACCCGATCGAAGCCGTGGATTTTTAAGGGCGAAAAAATCCTTCGTACGCCTGTCTTCGGAGGGAAAGTAAAGCCGGCTGTCCCATGTAAGAGATTTACTGCATGTAAAAGATCCTCAAGCATAAAAGAAACCTCTGAGCAAAATTGAGATCCGCCTGTTTCGTCGCCCAGGATAATACCTCCATTCTCCGCTAGGTGGTGTAAGGAGCGTAGCGAAATTTGCGTGGTTAAACGGAAGAGCGGGCCTGATGGCCCGAGTATCGCCACGTAAAATACGGCATTAACTAACTAACTAACATTTACTGACATGCTGTGTACGGGTGGCGCACGAAATGAGCCACCATTTGTTTCTAACATAATTTATGAGGCGCACTAGATATTCCGTTGAGCATCTCAACAATAGTAGCAGTAGAGATTGGAAAACCAAATGACTGCGGTGGCTCATGGGTATTCGCACGTTCGCATGTGCACACCCAAATAAATTTGGTGCATTTTCTCTTAAACATCTGCTGATAACCCTGACAAAGGAAGTCAGAAAGGAAACCATGATTAAATTCTATAATATATTAAGTATCCCAACTTTTTTATATGGAAGTGAAAATTGGGCAATGACCAAAGAAGATAGCACAAGACTACAAAGTCCTGAAATGAGATTTCTGAGATCAGTAGCTGGTTATAAGCTGATGGACAAGAAAAGGAATTTAGAAATTTGTAAAGAAATTGGAGTATGTAAAATTCAAGAGAAAGTTAACTACTACATAAAATTCCTGGATGCAGCACATTGAAAGAATGCAAAACAATCGACTGACAAAAATAATTCTAAAATACCGCCCACAAGGACGAAGAAATTCTGGCCGCCCGAAGAAGAGATGGGGTGACCAGACGGGAACGGAGGCGTAACAGGTCATGCCTATATGCCTGAAGAAGAAGAAGAAGAAGAAGACATTGACAGATGTCATCTGTTAACAAGAGGGAAATACAAGTCTTCTTAGAGCGTTTCCGAAACATGGTATTCCAAAAGACGTGCCGTTCGGAATCTGCGATCGCCAGTCTGCTGTCAATGCCCTTCGTGAAAGCCTGCCGGCGCACACTCGATACGAAAATGCGAACGACGAAAGCGCGTCGTTGGCTGCCGCTTGGGCAGAGGGGAAAGAGGGAGGACAACGGTGGCTTATGGACGGATGGAGCATTCCGCCGGCGATGCGAATACTACTGCGTCGGCGCACTGGCGATCTCTGCGAGTACCTTGACGTGTCCTGAAGATATAACACTCGGCTAGCACAAGTTTTTAAGGGAAGGAAGTGTGAAATTGAACGAAGAAAGTGTGAGATATCTCACCACTAAAATGAGCTCTCGCGCTAGCGCGCGAAACGCAAACGCATCGCTGTGTAGTGTTGCATTCATACAAATGTTAATTTAATATTATATACGTATTCTATTGCGTTTTAAAGAGAGTTTCGATTACAAAATCATTCCGAAGGATTCAAAACCCAAGAGTATTTTGTAAACGTATGTATTAGGCTACGTGTCAATGTGCTTTGAAAAACCCAAGTTAGAGAGTTCGTTATTCAGTCAAGGGTGTTTGTGCAACTAACAATGAATAGCGTTGAAAATATTAAACACAAGAAGTCAATGACTTTAATGAAATAGTCACAGAAAAATCTGCTGAAAAGAAACAGCAGAAAGATACTGTTCGACATGCTATC